>CM069413.1:153134514-153422014 GCA_035609135.1 Eleutherodactylus coqui | reverse complement strand
CTCAGCTGTCACATGAACGCCGAGCCTGGGGCCTGCACCGTGGGGGAACCTGCTTACCTGTCCGGTGTCTTCCGCATTCTCCCTTCTGTCTCCGGGCTCGGCGATCATGTGACCGCTGGATGCCACCTGACCCCAGCAGTCACATGATCGCCGAGCCGGGAGGCAGAGGGAGAATGCGGAAGACGCCGCACAGGTAAGCAGGATCCCCCATGGTGCAGTGAGCACCTGCACTCTCCTGAACTCTGTCAGTTCAGGAGGGTGCAGGGAAAATGAATTTTTTCTCACCCATTCTCCCCAGCTCCAATTTATTTGGAGCTGGGGAGAATGGGTGAGAAAAAATAAATGGATTGGAAAGGGTTAATGTCTTATTTCTAGGCTGAGAGATGACTACTTGGGCGTTCTAGGCCTAAAGCCCAAGACTGCACTACTGAGAGAGTCTGCTTTCTGCCAGTTGTAATGTTGCCATGGAAACCTTGTATAGATTTAAAAATTATAATAGGCAACAATCGCTACATGTATCCAAGACCAGTCACGGGGGAGGGGTCGTGTTGTCAGTAGTGCAGCCTCAAGCTTTGGGCCTATAACTTCCAGTATTCATATCCCAGCAAAGAAGGTAGAGCTTAAAAAAATTGCATTTCCTATATTTAATGGACACTGACGAGCTTTTACTAAGGCGGTCCTGGCAAGTCTTCTTAATCTGTGAGCCGCTCACCTCTCTAAGGGACTGCGCTCCTTTATAGCAAGTAACAGTTTGGTTAAAACCTGCAGTTTTCCAGATTCAGGCCCAGAGACTGGACTAGTGCTATAATCAGGGGGAAAGAGTTCGGCCAAGGCTTCATAGACGCTCCGCTCCTCACAGCCCGCACCGCTGCCTTTATCCTGAAAGAAGAAGGATAGTAAAGAAGTTAGAAGATCTCCAAGTATTTCCTAAGAAAATGGAACTCCTGCAACATGTGATGATCTATTATTACTGCCGGCATCACTGAGCTCTGGATCCAAGGATGTACAGACACACATTGTTCTCCAGTGGATCACAAAAAGGAGAATTCACAGAAAAGCTGCCCTGGCCGAGATCTTGCGGCCGGCCCTGCGTGGCATTGGCTGAGTGCTTGGCGACAACCTGTCACTGACAGCACCAGGCACTACCTGTCTCAGCAGAAGCACAAACGGACCACTCCCCTGAGGCAGCGGCCACACAATGATAGCTCCTCTGTCCTCCTCCTACCGTAAGGGGGCCTTCACACTTGTGATCTTGATATCGCAAGCTCTGACTCACAACCTGAAGGTTTCGGGTTCAATCCCCGCGTGGTTCAAGTAGCCGGCTCAAGGTTGACTCAGCCTTCCATCCTTCCGAGGTCGGTAAAATGGGGTAACAAAAAAATTACCTGAAAGCGCTGTGGAATAAGTCCCTCCTTCCAATATCACATGTCAGTGAGTGACAAGTATGTGAACCTTTGCTTCCAGCATCTGATGTGACTCCCTTGTGCAGCAATAACTGTAGTAGTTACTGATTAGTCGTGCACATCCGATTGGAGGAATTTTGTCTCATTCCTCTTAACGAAACAACTTCAGTTCTCTTATGTTGGCGGGTCCCCCGCCCTGCTTTTTTCCTGTCACTGCAGAAAGCCCGAGTGGTCACGTCTTACAAATCCCTTGCTGTGTGTCTTACAAATACACACACACAAACACACACAAACACACACACACACACAAATACACACACACACACACACAAATACACACACACACACACAAATACACACACACACACACAAATACACACACACACACACAAATACACACACACACACACACAAATACACACACACACACACACAAATACACACACACACACACAAATACACACACACACACACAAATACACACACACACACACACACAAATACACACACACACACAAATACACACACACACACAAATACACACACACACACAAATACACACACACACACACACACACACACACACACACACAAATACACACACACACACACACAAATACACACACACACACACACAAATACACACACACACAAATACACACACACACACACACAAATACACACACACACACACAAATACACACACACACACACAAATACACACACACACACACAAATACACACACACACACAAATACACACACACACACAAATACACACACACACACAAATACACACACACACACACACACACACACACACCTGCTCTTTCCTAGACAGGAGAGCAGACTAAGGGAGGGGCTGAGAAGTTTACTCTAACAGGTTTTGCAAATCTATCAGTCCTCCAACCTGCAACTCCTTGAAAAAGAATACAAGCAACTAGAAATTTGGAAGACAAAAAGTCTTCCAAAGAGACACTGATTAACCCTTTGCAATCCAATTTTGGATTCAGGGTTTCCTAGGGGGTTTTCTCTTTCTGCCATTATACAATAGCGCCATCTGCTGGCTAGAGCCAGAACTGCTGTATGGGACATGCTGGAGAGGCCCCTGACAACAGAGCAGCCAGTAATATACAGTAAGAATACCCTGTCGGACGTCTTCCGACATCGGAGCTGTACAGCCTTCAATCAGAAAGTCTTCAGATGTCAGACAGTGGATTGGAAAGGGTTAAAGAAAAAAAAGAAGGGAGTGCAAAGGTGTACATAACCTTTAAATAAAACAGGTCTCCCACTCACACCTGACTGTCATCCCAGTGATTAAAAACACCTGACTAAAGGCCCATTTAGACAACGATTCTTGCTCAAAATTCGCTCAAAGCCATCTTCTGAGCGATAGCCGTTGCGTCTAAATGCACGGACATCGTGCGGTTTTCATGCACGAGTCATTTTTCGCTCAATTCTTGTTTTCTAGGATTGAGCAATGAACTGTTAGCAGCGATGCAGGCTGTTATCACAGTCGGCAGCGCTGATAAGATTCTTTCAGCTCGTGTCCTACTTCTAAGTGTGAAAATTAGGTCAAATATAAGCAGAAAATTCTGAAGGGATCACAAACTTTCAAGCACCACTTTTACATGCAGCAGTCAGGATAAGGCTGCTTGCTTCAGCTCTGCTCACAACAGATTCTGTGTCTACAATGGTGGAGGGCGGCATATCTTACGGTATAGCTATCTGGGGGGGATACATTACTAATAGGCTTCCATTATAAAAACTAACAAACCTACAGATGTAGCTAACTTAATGCATTCTATTGGAATGTGTGAAGCTGGATGGTCCCATCGACGAATTTCCCCCCACCCGGGCCGTTCTGACCAGAGGATGTGTGAGGGTGCGTACAACCGGGCTCAGGACAACCCCGACAGATCACCAGTAGAGAGGAGCGTCTGATCATCTATCAAGCATGAGCAGCTCCAATTATTTTGTTATCCGTCATCCAGAGACAGGAGGCGCTATTGTTACACCCCTGTGCCTGACGGATCCATTTTCAGGTGCTTGGCTGAAGGACATTTGGTCTCACGGCGCCCATTGCATGTCTTGCCTTTGACCCCCACCGTCGCCTCCGATTGCAGTGGTGGTGTTAATAACGAAACTAGACTGCTGCAGAGTGAAATCGGGTTGTCTTCTGCGATAGATCCAGGTTTAGTTTGGGCACTGATGTGTTCGTGTCTGGAGACCTCGGGGTGAGCGCCTCAATCCTGCCTTTGCTGTGGAGCGGCATACTGCCCCCTGCTGGTCTGATGACCTGGGGGCATCGCATGAGACAGTCAGTCCCCCCTAGTAGTGGTACGAGGGACAATGACAGCTCAGCGATATGTTCAGGACATCCTGCAGCCACATGTGTTCCTCTCACCAGATTTATCACCAATAGAAAATGAATGGGACCATCTGGGACACCAACTTCGACAGCCAACGAGTGCATGATCTAGAGTCAGTTACAGCAAATGTGGAGCGATATGCCGCAGAATAGCATACAGAACCTGTATGCCTCCATGCTCACCTGTATCACATCTAGCATCCAAGCTAGAGCCGGCCCAAAAGGGTACTAGAGCCCCCATGCTGTGGTCCGGAATGTTTGTCACTTATTAGAGACCCGCTGCTATATGTACACCCATACATGTACAGATGTACATCATCTATGACTGCGGTACATCTCACACTGACCTGGATGGTTTTATAAAGCAAACATGGGTGGTTACAGAGTTTCTTCAGTGCCCCGATGCACACGAGGTGAGGACTGCCCTCCGCCGCGCCTTGCAGGCAGCACTTGACTAGGCGAGAGTTCAGAAGTTTCTTGTAAAGTTCCAGCTGGGGTGCGGAGGGTTTGCAGAAAACAATGCTTTCAATTTTAGGAGGGAGGAATCTATTGATAACCTCCTGGGTTCTTCGCAGTATAAACAGACCCGTTAGACGCCCGAGTTCTGCCGCTCTTTCCTCTCCTAATTTTTTTTCTTCCTAGAAAACAAAACGCATTTACAAAAAGATGTTTTTAAATAAATTGGAAATGATACTTGTTTGTGAAGACTTAAAAGGATTGGAGAAAAAAGGGGGTTGTTTTTTTAACAGCGCCCCCCTTGCCCATAGGTTGTGTCTGGTATTACAGTTCAGATCCATTCAGCCAGATTCAGACGCCGTAGATCTCAGATGTGGGAACCTGGAAAAGACTCCTCATCTAACTGCAGATCATATAAAAGCGGATGCGACTTCTGCACACACTTACTTTATTTGCTGACGGCTCGCGGGATCTAATGATTGGTTCCTCATAAATCTTTCTGTAAGTGGATAGTGAGCCGAGGATTCCTGGATTAACAAAGTCGATCAATGCATAAAACTCCTGGAGATCGTTCTGAACCGGCGTGCCTGGAAGAGAGTTCATTGCTACTATTTGTATCGAGCATTGGAAGTTACAGGAACATATATGACTATGGCCCCCCGCACACGGGCGGAAACTCCATGAGGGGGTTTACTGCAGAATTTCCGGCCGTGCCCACCTGCATTACAAAATGCAATCCTGGGGCAGATGGCCGTGATTTGTGAAAACACACGGGGAAAACAAATCGCTGCATGTTCTATTTCTGTGCGGGTCTCACAGAGGCCCGCATAGAAATGTCAATGGTGACGGGCCGGCTACGCTCTGCGCATGCGCCGGCTGGCCAGCGCATAGCAGGAAGCAGAAGACACCGGGAGAAGGTGAGCCACAGGCCTCTACAGCGGCACAGGTCCGCATCCCGCTGCGAGAATTCTTGCAGCGGGGTCCGGCCCGGCCGTCTGCAGGCGGTCTATGTGGAAGTGGACGCCAGTGAATGTAAACTATTACTAGTGAATGTGCTCACTGAAGTAATCAGTACTCTGTACGACGTTCACTGGTGATCGTGTTGCTATAGAACGGTTTAGACAATGTAAGAGATGAACATTACGTGCAGCTGGTTTTTTCTCCTCTACTTTTTTGTTTAACTATGGGATTTGGCTGTGGGATCTTCTATTCTCACACAATACACTGCAATGCTCCTGTGTTGCAGTGTATTATTGCCTGCCAGTGTCATCAGAAAATGGCCTACTGTATAAATCAAGTTTTTGCTTCAAGAATTGTTTTTTATTTTTGATGTCCCAGTCTATCTTTGTGCAACTTTAACATCGACCACAAAGCCTAATATTAGGCTGAGACTTTCTGTTCTGCAGAATAAATGTTGGCGCAGTCATCTCATTAACATCACACAGAATGAGGATGGCAGCTAACAGATAATATATAGATAACACAGGATCCACAAAGTAACAATAGGTGATGGTCACGGCTCACCTCCTCTCCCTCCCTGCACAATGACCTCTGCACAGGTCACAGAGCATGCCCACAACCCTCTCAAATAGAATAAAGTGGGTTCCCTCCTGTCCATTGTATGAGGCTGCTGTAAAGCATCTCTAAATGCTGTTAACGGCGTCTCAGGCAAGATGGCGGATGCATACAATAGAATGAAAAAAATCTACAATCAGAAAATCTGTCATCCTCCTGACTGTATACTTGTGGTCTGTAATTTATTTAGGTGACTAGAGCATACAGAAGGTAATGGCAGTGTCTTCCCAGCAGGCAGAGATGGTACTGGCTCTAAACTGGTCATGTGATGCTCTGCTGATTCAGAATGGGACTGCTAGAAGAGCACAGAGGAAGAGAAAGCAGGAATAAATCTCAGAAACAGGATGGTGCCCAATAAGTACCAGACAGGAGGCAGCACTGTATGGAAGTGACTGCAATATTCATAGCAGATGTCCAGAGTGTGACAGGGAATCAGGTGAGGGGGAAGGGGGATGGCAAAATGTCCTTTAAGTAGACTATAAGCAGTGTGGAGATCAACCATGTTTATGGTAAGACTGTAGTCCATATGAGATAGGAAGAGTGCTGGAGGGACACGATGTTTCCCACAGAATGCTGTCCCTTCATGTATCAGACCCAGAAAATATCTCTCATCCAGGAAAATCACAGAATGGTAGAGTTGGAAGGGACCTCCAGAGTCATCGGGTCCAACCTGCTCAGTGCAGGATTCACTAAATCATCACAGACTGATGTCTGTCCAGCCTCTGTTTGAACACTTCCATTGAAGGAGAACTCCCCACCTCCTGTGGTAACCTGTTCCACTCATTGATCACCCTCACTGGCAGAAAGATTTTTGTAATATCTAAAAGCTGGATGAGATACAAAGAATCCAGGAAGTATGGTTTCCCAAGAGGAGCATAGTCTGCTCTGGACTGGATTGTTGTGGAACAACGGGTAGGTTGGCAGTGGGAACCGTTGCTCCCTTACTTGGCTTAGTACAGGGTTTTCCGGTGCAGCTGTGAGGAATCGGCTCCTCATGGAGCTATAGGATGGGGCACTCAGAGCACTGGGGGGCTGAAAGCCAGAACTGCCCTTCCTCTCAGGAAAAGAAGCTACCACATAAGGTATTGAGAATATGGTATTGAAGGTTTGACAGGTGGCTGGTGGAAAGCCACCAGTACAGTCAGGTTGACAATTATTTATTTAATGCTGGGCAACGGGGTTTTATTTTGTGTACGAACCTGAATATACACGGCTATATTTTCCCGCATTTTGGCCAACAAAAATAAAGCCCCATCTGATCTGTATCCTGGTGTCACTGTCCACAATCACAACTTGCCCATCGCACTGCACTAAACCTCCACATCAGTCTTCAGACTCGGGCTGTCATAAAACTCAATGGGCTATGTACAAGTAAGCCAAGGGGTGGTGGCCAACGACCAACATGAAGAGTCGCATGTGAGAGGAGCTCCCCAGGGAAAACATAAAATCCTGCCAAAATCCTGGCCTTAAGGTCACTTGACCGTTCAAAACGGACTTCTAAATCCTGCCGTGAGTAGCCGGGACAAGTCTGGGACAAAATAAACCCCCTGAACTCCCTATAGAGAACCGCGGGACGAACCGGTGGAGAGGCCGCGCCAACGCCCTGTTTCCTTCCCGCCACCACTGACACCCCGGGCGGCGGCTGCGGAGGCTGCCCTGCCTGTAGACCGGACCGAGCGACAGAACGGATCCTCTCCCCCACCCTCCGGTGCAGGACGCTCGGCATCGGACCCAGCCGGAGACCTTGCCCTGCCGGTCCGGGTCGCCCGGCCAGCTACTTGGAGCTCCCCCTCCCCCGCCGCTGCGGAGTGATTGCTTACCAGCCCGACCAGACGACGAAAGCGAAAGACCTCAGTTCTAGGTCGGCCTCACGACTGAGGGTGCCCGCTCATACATCTGGGCTCGTGGACTCCTTCCCGGACCTGCAGCGCCAAGCCCCCCTTCCGCGGCTGTGAGGCGACGTTGCCAGACGGCCCGAGCGCGGCCGAGTGGAGGGGAGCGGCTGCTCCTATATCCTTGACAAAGTCTGCCTGCTGCGGGCGCCGTCAGCGGCCGGGGCTTTATTAACCCCTTGACAACCCAGCTGCCCTAAGCCTTTTTGGTGCTGTGGGAATACAGCCCTCTATATCTAGCTGGACACAGTTTCCCTGCCCCCCCCAGGCGCAGACCGGTTGTGAATCCTCAGAGGGCTGCGATCCGCCTGGCCTGGCTGTTCACCCAACTGCCCACTGCTCTACTCCCGCTGCCGCAGAACGACTCCATACAGATCCCGTTCGGATACCGAGAGCGGAATGCGCCAGATGCGGAGCTGGCCCCGTGCCTGAAGGTGCCCCACTCCAACATCTCGACCCAGCGGCCCCACGGGCCACATCTCTCCTAGCCACCCCGCGGATCCTGTAGCGCCGGGGCCCATTGCCGCCGTCGCAGGTCCGCGACATTGTACGACCCGGTCGTGGGGGAGTGACGGGCTGCTCCTCCTTCTCCGGTGAAAACTACCTGCTGCAAACGCCGCTGGCGGCTGCGACCGGGCTGAAAGACCGACGGTTTCACCACCTCAGTTTCCCCTGCCGCCGTGAGACGACAGAACCTTATGCTTGGCTGGGAGCCGAACACGAGACGACCTGCCGACCGAGAACCGGCCGAGCGGAGCCGGCATCAAAACCGTAAGTGATACAGCGACCAGGGGACAACACCTGGGAGTGGGGTCGGAAGCCAGACTACCCATTTTGGCCTCTCTGAACTAGCCTGGACCCAAAGCTAACGGACATAAAGGGACCACGCCATAATACAGTTCCCCCTTCTGTGACTTTGCTCTAAGCCCTGCTCGTTACAAGGGAACTCGCCACGACTTAGAGACTCTCCGGCCGGGCCATTCGCATTGATTTGAGCCCCAAGCGACATTCCCGTATATCCATAACACGGATCTTTGACATATTAAACTCCTAATAACTATTGTGGCCTCGCGGCACCGGGCCCTCTGTGACTTTGATAACTTAAATCCTCACTAAAGGCCCCCTCGTGTTCTTTAATCGGCCAACCTGCCCTAGTCTCAAGTAATCTCTTTTGAAAACACTCTACGCCTCTACCACCAAGACTACCGCTCACATCTCCGGTTAAATAAGTCAGCCCACTGTCCGCCAACATGAGTACTCGCGCTAAAGGCGTTTCCGCGGCAGAAAAATTAAAAGTATTCTCACGCACTGAAACTCCAGACCACACTCCTCGGGCGACGCGACCAGCCCAAATAAAGGAAACCGAAGCTATATCTGGACAACCATGGAACCAACCATGCAACAACTCCTGGAAGCAATCAACACCTGCAAGTCCACCCTTACAGACAAGATAGAAGAAATTAAATCGGACGTACTTCTCCTGAGACAAGACCTACAAAATATGCGAGGCAGGATGCATGTAATGGAAGACCGCATCTCGAACGTAGAAGACTCCCTGCGACCAATCCCTGCGGCGGTGCAGAAAGCCATAAGATCAGCGGAATACTGCCAGGCCAAAACAGACGACCTAGAAAACCGCTCACGCCGCAACAATTTGCGTATAATTGGCCTCCCTGAAAAAACTGAAGGCTCACAACCAGAACTGTTTGCGGAGAACTGGCTGAAATCACTGCTGGGTGACGACACCTTCTCTGCCCACTTTACCGTAGAGAGAGCCCATCGGGTCCCGGCAAAACCGCCACAGCCGGGCGCACTCCCACGCCCGTTTCTAGCAAGAATCCTAAACTGCAGGGATCGCGACGCCGCCCTACGTCAAGCCAGATTAAAAGGCCAACTCAAACATAACAACTCAGTGATATCTATATTCCCGGACTTCTCCGCGGACCTACAAAAAACAACAGAGAGCCACTTTTATGGAGGTCAAAAAGAAATTTAAAACCAGAAATATCCCCTACTCAATGGCATACCCGGCCCGCTTGCGTATTGTCGCAGAGGGAAAAGCGATCTTCCTACATTCCCCTACCGAAGCTCTGGAATGGCTCAGAATGCACCCTGCGTCACCAAGAGACATCAGTCCATAATATTTACAAACATGAACACTAACTTGATCTGCGGCCGAGGCGGCCTTTTATCCCCCTGGCCCCAAGTTGGCAAGTCGGTCGCCCACGGTGCGAACCAGTTGTCTAGGACTTCCCTGGGACTCAAGGTTTCCCCAACGTAACACTCAAAGTCCATTCGACAAAATTAGCCACCTATAGGCCACCGGGACTTCCCTTCTCCAATAACACCAGCTACCTACCTGTTAGTTTGTAGCTTGATACTTCTTTTGTCTCCTGTCTCTTGGTTTATTGGAATTCTAAATTTTTGATTTCCATGTTCATATCCAGACACGCGGCCTGGGCACTGCCCTCAAGCGCAGAAAAATCTTCTCCTACATTAAACAAAGCAACCCACACATCGTATGCCTACAGGAGACCCACCTTACCAAGGACAAAGCCGATACCCTTAAAAAACCATGGGTCCAGTGGACGGCCCATTCTTTTCACACCTCCTTCTCCTCCAGAGGCGTCTCATTGCTCGTCCATAACTCCCTAAGATGGAATCCCATTAATATCCGCAAGGACCCGGAGGGCAGATCAATATTCGTGTATGCTGAGATAGATTCCAAACCCTATGTTATTCTCTGTAATTACAACCCACCACATAATAATCTCTCTCTCCTACAGGCCGCCATAAGCTTTGCACACCAATACCCCCTGGCAGGAGTGATTTGTATGGGAGACTTTAATCAGGTGATGAACCCGGCCAGAGACCGATTCCATATACCCACCAGCGCTGTCGTCAACACTAGCTCCTCTTTGCGGCAACTGACCGAGATCGTTGGCTGGGTCGATCTCTGGCGGTTGCATCACCCTGAAACCTTAGAATTTACCTGTCACTCCCCTGGACATAATGCCCTGTCAAGAATCGACTATATATTTAGCTCCACAGAAATGGCAGTCTACCTCTCAGATATAATGCACTGCCTGCGCGGAATATCAGACCACAGCCTGATACTTCTAACACTTAAATTCCCCAAACTTAAGATAATCCCCGCCTGGAAGCTACGTCCGTTCTGGCTTAAACTTCTAGGCACTGACGACCAAACCCCATTTCATATTTCCCTCTTCTTAGACGCCCATGGAAATGATACCCACCCGGCCTTGAGATGGGACACCCTTAAAGCGTACCTCCGGGGATGCCTTAAATCAGCCATCTCATACATCAAACAAACGACATCTCAAGCGGATAAAGATATAGAAATCAAAAAACATTAAAAACAGAAAAGGCATTCATAGATGGCCCCACAGATTCTAACAAAGAAACATGGCTCAGTCTCTCCCGCCTTTATAAACACCAGATCCACGCCAAGGCCAAGCGTAAATTATTCTTCGCGAAACAATACTACTTCGAACTGGGTAACCAATCCAGCCATTTATTAGCTAACCTGATCAAACGTGAGAACCACTCCAACACGATCCTCAAGATAAAAGATCAACATGGCGCGGAATTGACAGATGCCCCAGCCATAACAAACTGCTTCAAAGAATTCTACACCAACCTGTACAGCTCACCTACGAATTTCACTAAGTCAGACATCCTAAACTATTTGAGTGATCTGACTTTCCCAACACTGTCCGAGGAACAGGTGGAGTTCCTGGAGGCCCCAATCACTCTAGATGAAATTCGGCAAACAATCCAAGATATGGCACTTAAAGGGGTTGTCCCGCGGCAGCAAGTGGGTCTATACACTTCTGTATGGCCATATTAATGCACTTTGTAATGTACATTGTGCATTAATTATGAGCCATACAGAAGTTATAAGAAGGTTTTCACTTACCTGCTCCGTTGCTGGCGTCCTCGTTCCCATGGAGCCGACTAATTTTCGCCATCTAATGGCCAAATTAGCCGCGCTTGCGCAGTCCGGGTCTTCTTCTTTCTTCAATGGGGCCGCTCGTGCAGGATGCCGGCTCCGTGTAGCTCCGCCCCGTCACGTGCCGATTCCAGCCAATCAGGAGGCTGGAATCGGCAATGGACCGCACAGAAGCCCTGCGGTCCACCGAGAGAGAAGATCCCGGCGGCCATCTTCAGCAGGTAAGTATAGAAGTCACCGGAGCACGGGGATTCAGGTAAGCGCTGTGCAGTTTTTTTTTTAAGTCCCTGCATCGGGGTTGTCTCGCGCCGAACGGGGGGGGGGTTGAAAAAAAAAAAAAACGTTTCGGCGCGGGACAACCCCTTTAACAAAGCCCCGGGCCCGGATGGCCTCCCAATAGAAGTTTACCGGAAATACGCCAAACAGATGGCCCCGCTATTACTTGAGACTCTACAACAGGCCCAACTAGATAAAGCCCTCCCACCCTCGTTCTACGGAGCCTCTATCATAGTTCTCTTGAAACCAGATAAAGACCCTACAGACTGCAGTTCCTATCGTCCCATCTCCCTGGTAAATGCCGACTATAAAATCCTAACGAAACTCCTAGCTACTAGACTCAATCAAGTAATCCTATCTATTATACACCCTGACCAGACTGGTTTTATGCCAGGGAAATCCACGACGATTAACTTACGTAGAGTCCAAACAGCGATTCAACTAGGCAAACAGTTCAACATGCCTTGGGCACTGGTCTCATTAGACATGATGAAGGCCTTTGACTCATTGGAGTGGGTTTTCCTGGAGGCCTGTCTGGTCCGATTTGGGTTCGGTCCCCTATTTTTACAATGGGTCAAAACTATCTACAAATCGCCAAATGGCATCCCATCCACCGAGCTTCGCCTCGCAAGGGGCACCCGTCAGGGCTGCCCGCTATCCCCGGCTCTATTTGCTATAGCCATTGAAGCTATGGCGATCCTAATATAACTGGCATCAAATGGGCAGGTCTTGAAAGCAAGGTGGGCCTATATGCCCACCATTCTCTTTCTGTCAAACCCTACAACCTCCTTTTCCCATGCTATGTCCCATCTAGACAAATTCTCCCACCTATCTGGACTACATGTCAACTGGTCCAAGTCCACAATCCTATATACAAATCTTAACCCGCGAAACGATCCCTGCGTCGCCAGATACGGCCTAGCCGTGGTTTCCACATTTAAATATTTAGGGATATATATGTCCCAAGACCAAAACTGTGCCATAAAAGATAATATCGACCCACTAATAAAAAACATCAAAAACAAATTTGGCAGATGGTCTAAGCTACCGCTCTTGGTGGCCAGCCGTATAAACCTTGTTAAGATGGCCATACAACCTAAATGCCTATACATATTACAACATATGCCAATATATGTCCCCAAACGTATATGTCAATCCCTCAACTCCCACATCACATCTTTCATTTGGAACTCTGCTCGCTGAAAACTTAGCCTTTCGACCCTACAAAGACCCAAAGAGCAAGCTGGAATGGCACTTCCGGACCTACGCCTTTACTACCTGGCCGGACAGTTGCGTAATATCCGTAGCTGGGTCTTGGAACGGGAAATGCCTATAACAGACCAATTTCTTGCAAAACAAGTGAAAGGGAACAACCTTCTAAACTTCCTAGAGTTCCCAGAACATACCAATCCTTCTGATACACTACCACTTCACAAACTCGCCCTACGGGTGTGGAAAGAGGTTAAAGCTATTCAACAATATAAAGAAGTGATAGCCGAACTCCCCCTATGGAATAACCCCGGCTTTACAGCCTTGCAGTCGGTTCCAGACCCACAATACTGGATATCCCTAGGGGTGAAGTCAGTGGGAGATGTGTGTGCAGATGGGACTCTCCCCACATTTAACCAACTTCGTGAAAAGTTACAATCCCCACAACTCCAACTATTTAGATTTTTCCAGCTGAGACACGCTCTGAACTCCCAGTTCCCACCTGCCTCTACACGTATATCCAAATTCCCCACAATGGGCATCATCAGATCCCAAGGACCCAAGGGCCTAATCTCGGCACTCTATACGCATCTCCTCTCAGCCAAAACTGACCACAACCCGCTCTCAGCCTACGATAAATGGAAAGTTCACATCCCGTCTTTAACACCCGAAGA
The DNA here is from genome assembly GCA_035609135.1 of Eleutherodactylus coqui. Taxonomy (NCBI): domain Eukaryota; kingdom Metazoa; phylum Chordata; class Amphibia; order Anura; family Eleutherodactylidae; genus Eleutherodactylus; species Eleutherodactylus coqui. The sequence continues at coordinate 153,408,186 of CM069413.1, read as the reverse complement.
CTGGATGGACATTTCTGAATCTCATCTCTTAGACTCCCCTGCAGTCAACAACAAATTGATCCAGCTATATAGAATACATCAAGCATATCTCACTCCTAGCCGACTACATAAAATGGGCAACTCCCCCTCAAAATTTATGCCACAGATGCCGTCAGCCGGAAGCTAACTTCTGGCACTTGATTTGGGATTGCCCCTTGATAAATAGAGTCTGGTCTGAGATAGTTTCCTTCATAAACTCACTATTACCACCTCTTTTCAATATCAGGATGGACCCCAAGTTAATTCTGTTTGGTTTACTGGAAGAGGAGGTGTGGCCATACCACACCCGCATTTTTCTCCAAAAAACATTATTTTTGGCTCGCAAGGCAATAGCCACTCACTGGATGGCTGCGGGAGTCCCCACAATCTCACACTGGGTTCGGACAGTTAACACAGTAATCTCCTATGAGAAACTTATATACCAAAGTAGAGGATGTCCAAACAAACATCAAGAGATTTGGGGCGTTTGGCTGGACACCAACTCTACTCTATCCATAGGCTAAAGTTCTAGGCTCAAGGCCTTCTCTATTTTGCCCCCTCCCCCCACCCTATCCTCTCCCCCTTCTCCTACCTATATCCCAGCTTCCTCCCCTTCTTAATAAATAACAAATACGGAACCTCACACCAGAGTGGTTTAGATAACCGGCATAGACAGTTTATGTTTAACCCTCTCCAATCCACTGTCTTACGTCTAAAGACATTATGATTTAAGGCTGTACAGCTCCGATGTTGGAAGACGTCCATCGGGGTTCTCTTACTGTATATTGCCAGCCTCCCTGCTATCAGAGCCTATCCAACGTGTCACCTCATGCAGTACTGGCTTTAGCCAGCAGATAGCGCCGTTGTATAACGGCAGAAAAAGAGTAAGCCCCCTAGGAAAACCAGGATACAAATTGGATTGGAAAGGGTTAACTGTTAAAAGTTTGTTGTTGTGTACACGGACAAGTCATATGGAAAAAATGTAAGTTACAGCACAGCATGCTATAGATGTAACATCGAATTCATACCTGATGTAATTGATATTATGTACTGTGCAAATTCTTCTTCAATAAAGAAAACAAAGTTAAAAAAAAGTAAGCCAAGGGGAACCCGACCTGCTTGACTGTCCGGCTCCATCATAAGAATTGCCCTGTAAGCAACTATAATAAAAGATACGTATTTGAAAATTGCTAATCGTGATGTAATTCTCTGACACGTAGGGAGCCGCTGAGGCGAAACGCGCTAACAGAAAGGAACAAATAGGGAGATAAGCTACCAGACAAGATGATTCTTCTGCTGCAAGACAAACTGCTGAGCGCTGAAGTGGTTTTTATGGAGCTGTTCTTTAGACGATGGCCCTCGTCGCAGATGATGAGGTCAAAGCTCAGATTCTGCAACGGCTCTAAAGAGCGTAGTAACATCTCGTAGCTGATGATGAGCACCGAGTACAAGGGAGAAACAAGGAATTCTTCCACTTTGTGATCCTGGGGAGAAAGACACAAAAAGCTTCATTGCTACTATGATAATAAAAAGCCTAAATACTAGAGATGAGCGAGCATACTCGCTAAGGGCAATTGCTCGAGCGAGCATTGCCCTTAGCGAGTACCTGCCCGCTCGAGAGAAAAGGTTCGGGTGCCGGCACGGGGAGTGGTGAGTTGCGGCAGTCAGCAGGGGGGAGCAGGGGGGAGAGAGGGAGAGAGAGATCACCCCTCCGTTCCTCCCCGCTCTTCCCTGCAGCTCCTTGCCCGCCGCCGGCACCCAAACCTTTTCTCTCGAGCGGACAGGTACTCGCTAAGGGCAATGCTTGCTCATCACTACTAAATACGTCACACAAAAAGTGTCAAGGAGAAGCTACCATCCCTCCCCAAAGCTCAGAGCCCCTGCCCATGGCACCACTGGGTACATACAGTACAGGTGCGACCAATGTCCGGATGGTACTGTGTACATGCATTCAGGTGCAGAGAGAATTTTTTTGTTTTACCTTCTACGGTTTTATTTCTAAGGCCAGCCTCACAGATAACTCAGCAAAGTTCCGCGACTTTACTTTCCTGTTTGGAGGCCTCTGACAGGAGCATGCAATCACTGATGAGGTGCGCTAAATGCAGAAAATGGAGCAGACAGCGCTTGAAAATCGTGGGGCTGGAAAACGCTCGAGCGTGTCTGAGAGGCTCCATCGAAATCGATGGAAGCGTTTTGAACGCCGCGGAAAAAACGGATGTGTGAGAGTGGCCGAACTTCTTCTGACCACTATGCCGAACCTTACAAAATTCGTTATTTTGGGAATATCTTAAGGCCGGGCTCACGCAAACGCATCTGGCAGCGTGCGGGCTGCAAGGTATATGTGCACAGCATGCAGCCATGTACTATCTTTAAGCGTAACAGGCGCCAAGATAGAACATGCTTTGGGTTAATGAGGCCGGTTAAACATCTGCGTTGGATCCTCCAGTCGGAGGTCCATTGCAGATTTGTCTCAATACGCGGTTAGAAAAAGCATGAAGTGTTTTTTCTTCCGTCGATAAGCGGACGCCTGAGTGGAAACCAAACGTCAATGGGGCCGTTCGGCGCTCTTCGGTTCTGTCCTAAAACTGAGCCGTTTGGACATAGGGATGCTCCTTTCCCGCTTCCCGAAAGAAGCAGGAAAACGGACCCCAAGCGCAGGTGTGAAACCACCCGTACGTATTTACATAGACTGATCGAAATCCTACAGAGAGGCCATTATTACAGGGATGATCATCACCTGATCAACTGCAAATACTCTCATTCTCTCGGTTCCCAGCCACTTCTGAAATTCCTTCCTCCAGTTCTTAACCAGGCTCCCTGGGGTAACAATCAGAGCTTTCTTCAAGACAGGCTTCCCTCCGTACGGACCCTGGCGAAGAAGAGTCCAGATCAAAGAGATGCATTGAAGAGTTTTGCCTAAGCCCATCTCATCAGCGAGAATAGCTCCAGACTGCCCGCTGACCCTGTGTGAAGGAAACACGATAATTAAAGGTGCTGTCCAGTTTAGGAAGCCCATTTACATACGTCTTACGAGGGAATGCTGACGTAAATCTATGGGGTCTCATGTTCGGGACCCTCATCTCTTACCTCATGCCCATTACACATTCGTAAAGGAACAGAATCCCTTCCTTTTGATGGGGTCGTAGGTGGACCGCCACATATGGATCCACCACCACATCGACAACGGGATAGCCGCACTTATTGAACACTTGTTGGTGATACTTTGATGGCCTTGGCATTACTATGGAGTCTTCAGGAAGAGAAAAACAAATCACTAGGAGGAAATACCAGTTTACGACACGGAAGTTACATTCTATATACAATGTTCACATGTAACTTTATAGATACTTTGTTTCCATTCCCATTCAAAAAGTTAAATTCGTTGCTTTCGAATTACCAGAGTGCGAGTGCAGTGCATTGTGGGAGCTCAGATGAGAATTACACTGAGACCTCTGCTATACCTTGTATACTTGTAGAAAAACATAAAGCTTACTTGTCAGGGGAAGGAAACTTTAGGACAATCACATAACGGTGTATATATAAGACTGGAGAAAACCTGAAGGAAGTAACCCAACAGTCAATACAAAAAGGGAGTCAAAATATTAGCTTTTCAACTTTTTATTAAAATTGGAACAATTTAGCCTCAATAATCTCAGTGACAGGATAGCTGGACTCAGGGGCGTAACTATAGAGGGTGCAGGGGATGCGGTTGCACCCGGGCCCAGGAGCCTTAGGAGGCCCATAAGGCCTCTCTTCTCCATATAAGGAGCCCAATACTATAAATAAAGCATTATAGTTGGGGGCCCTGTTACAGGTTTTGCATTGGGGCCCAGGAGCTTCAAGTGATATCTCTGTGCAGCATGGTTTAGGTATGGGTACGGGTACAGATACTGATAGGAGGGGGGGGGCAGCTCACCTTTTGCATCAGGGCCCCTGAGCCTTTAGTTACGCCCCTGGCTGGACCTATGGCATGTATTCCACCCCTGACTGCAAGAATGCTCTTGCCATGCTGCCCACAATCATGCCCTTAGTCGTATTGACTATATATTCAGATCCTTATTCCCAAAAATTGACTCCACAGAATTCCTTCCTAGAGGAGTATCGGATCATTCCCCAATTCGAATGATTCTGAGAAACCCTGGTCTAGTTGTCCCTAGGAGATGGCAGATACATCTGTTCTGGCTCTCACCGCTTAGCCCAAATGATCGTATACCGGACCAGATCCAAATATATTATGAGGCACAGAGGCCGCTTTAGATCCTCAATCTCTTATTACAAAAGGCTGTGGCGCGAGAGGGAGAACTCTTGGCAGAACAGCGTCAATCACTGGAGATAGAATGGATTGCCGATCCCTCTGACGCTAAAAGAAACAGATGCTTGCAGATGGGCAGGGATTATTTGAGGGAGAAGGCCCAAAGGAATCTCTTTTTCTGCCAACAGTTTTTCTTTGAATTGGGCAATCATTCCAGCAAGTTGTTGGCCTTTATGGCCCGGCAGCCGGCTGCTCCCCCCTCAGTACTGAGGATTACGTCGGCTGGAGGAGTTGCACTTTCAGATATTCTGGATAGGTTCCAACTATTTTATAGTAATCTGCATCAATTCCAGACTGATTATTCCTCTACAGAACTAGATACTAAAGGTGCATTTACACCACAAACATGATCGCTCAAAAGCCACCTGCTTTTGAGCGATCATTTTGCATAAATTACTACTTGGTACTAATACCTATTAGTACCAAGTAGTAGCCTGTGAGCCGCCAGGAGCTGTATGCAAGGAACAGACCACCCGCTGTTCCCTGATTACATTCCTTTTGTTCTGTCAGCGGGGCTGACAGCAGAGAACAGCTGATACAATGCAATCAGCTCTACCCGGGGAGAACACAGCATGCGGTCCTGCTTATCAGCTGTTCTGCTGAACGACTGTTTTCAAGCCGAACTGAAGACCATCGTTGGGCAGAAAACTGAAAGATAATCATTGTGTGTAAATGTGTCTATCACTCGAAAAACGGCTTTTGAGCGATAATAGTTGTCTCTAAATGGGCTTTTACTTAGCAGACATAGTATTTCCTGAGCTACAAGACACTCATAAATCCCTATTAGACTCCCGTATTACGATGGAAGACATTAAGGAGGCAATGAAGGATATGGCTAAGGACAAGACCCCGGGACTGGACGGTCTGCCGTTGGAGGTCTACCTACAATATAAAGAAGGAATCGTGCCACATTTGCTTTCTTTATATAAATTTATGTTTGAGATGGGCCATCTCCCGGAATCGACGTCAGAGGCTGGTATAGTGCTCATTTTAGGACTGTGGCTCATATAAGCCCATCTCTCTAATAAACACTGACTATAAGGATCCTTAAGACGCTCGATTCTGTTGAGTTGCCATATTTAATAGAGGTACTCTGGAAATTTGGATTTGGGGACTCATTTGTTAAGTGGATCTCTATTCTGTATAGCTCTCCGGTAGTCATGGTAGTGTTGAATGGTCTGACTTCCACCTTCTTCTCCCTGCATAGTGGCACCCGACAGGGCTGTCTGCTTTTCCCCCCTCATAGAATCATAGAATGGTAGAGTAGGAAGTGGCCTCCAGGGTCATCGGGTCCAACCCCCTGCTCAGTGCAGGATGCACTAAATCATCCTAGACAGATACTCACTACCTCCCATGGCAACCTGTTCCACTCACTGATCACCCCTCACTATCTAATATCTAATCTGTGTCTCCTCCCTTTCAGTTTCATCCCATTGCTTCTAGTCTTTCCTTGTGCAGATGAGAATAGGGCTGATCCCTCTGCGCTGTGACAGCCCTTCAGATATTTGTAGACAGCTATTAAAGGAGTTGTCCGGCCACACAGGGTAAAAATTTTTATAATGCTGCTGCTTCCCTTTCAGTAAGGATAGTAACAGACAGCATACTAGGGCTCAAACTGGCCGGCAGATCAGCTGCAATGTCAGTTTATTACCTTAGACTGATCTTCTCTGCAGTTTTCAAAGATGGCGCCTCTGTGCTGCCTTCTCACATGCCCTGCGCCCCCCCCCCTCTTCTGTGTGCGCGCTCCCGATGGTAGTAAGACATGAAAAGGCAGGATTTCCCTCAGCTCACGTTCTAGCCCCGCCCACGACACGCCCACCTCTATTGAACTGCTCTACAGTCTCTCCCCGCCCAGGCCCCGCCCCCTGCTAAAGTAAAGTAAAACATTTCCCCACACACACATGCCCTCATAGTGCCCCTCTCACAATGACCCCCCCCCACACACTTCTGTCAGCCGGGTCAATGCACATACACATCACTGCACCCCCCCCCCCCCTTCCCCTGCACACATCCATCCATCCATCGATCTCTCCCACTCCACACCCCCCCCTTCCCCCGGGACTTCTGTCAGCCGGTCCGTGCACACCACACACACATCACTGCCCCCCCCTTCCCCTGCACACATCCATCCATCCATCCATCCATCGATCGATCTCTCCCACTCCACACCCCCCCTTCCCCCGGGACTTCTGTCAGCCGGTCCGTGCACACCACACACACATCACTGCCCCCCCCCCTTCCCCTGCACACATCCATCCATCCATCCATCCATCGATCTCTCCCACTCCACACCCCCCCCCTTCCCCCGGGACTTCTGTCAGCCGGTCCGTGCACACACACACACACACATCACTGCCCCCCCCCGTGCACACATCCATCCATCCATCTCTCCAACATTTCTCCCCTTCTCCCCTACTCCCCTTCTCCCCTTTCACATACTTTTAAAGTCCCGACGGTCCCGACAGCGGCAGGCAGTCACTCACTCCGCTCTGGTATATGAAACCAGGAAGTGAGTGTACTGCGCATGCGCCGACCGGCGGCGCGCGTCCGCTGCGATGAAGAGGTAAAGAGCGCGGTCCCGGCAGAAGAAAGAAGGACTGCGCATGCGCGGAAGGGAAGAGGAGCGTTCCAGCGCCGACGAGAGCTGCTGCCGGCCCGACAAGAAATGCAGAAGATTTCTTGTCGTAACCTGGGACGACCGAGGGTCAACACAGGGGGGGGCACCCCTAAAGGTAAGTCCAAAACTTCTGTTTGCTTCATTTTCCATGCACAATGTATATTACAAAGTGCATGGAAATGGGCAAACAGAAGTAATGAGACATGATGTTTCTGGCCGGACAACCCCTTTAAGTCTCCTCTCAGCCTTCTCTTCTGCAAGCTAAACATTCCCAGATCCTTTAACCGTTCCTCCTAGGACATGATTTGCAGACCGCTCACCATCTTGGTAACTCTTCTCTGAACTTGCTGCAGTTTGTCTATGTGTTTTTTAAAGTGGGGTGCCCAGAACTGGACACAGTATTCTAGATGAGGTCTGACTAAGGAAGAGTAGAGGGGGATAATGACCTCACGTGATCTAGACTCTATGCTTCTCTTAATACATCCCAGAATTGTGTTCGCTTTTTTTGCTGTTGCATCACATTGTTTACTCATGTTCAGTCTATGATCTATTAGCATACCCAAGTCTTTTTCACATGTGCTGCTGCTTCGCTCAATTCCTCCCATTCTGCATATGCTTTCTTCATTTTTTTTTGCCCAGATGTAGGACTTTGCAGCCATTTATGACCACTCTGAGTACGATCACTCAGCCAGTGGTGAATCCACCTAACAGTTGCCTTGTCAATCCCATATTCGGTAATCTTTTCAATAAGTATGGTAGGAGATACTTTGTTGAATGCTTTACTAAAGTCAAGATCAACTATAGATACCACATCTCCCTGATCAACCCAGTCGGTGATTCTGTCATAGAAGGAAATTAGATTAGTCTGACACGACTTCTTTGTTGTTCCCCCTCCTGTTTGCTATTGCCATAGAGCCTTTGGCTCTAACGATTCGGCAACATGTATCACGCAATGGTGTTGAAATCCGATCTAGAGAGGATAGGACAGGTTTGTACGCACGATATAATACTATATACGTCAGAACCTAGGTACACTTTACCACTGGCTATTTCTCTGATAGATGGTTTGGGGAGATTTTCAGGCCCACACATTAATTGTCATAAGTCCACCTTTATGCCCCTGAGACTCGAGGGTTGGCGGATGGGAGAAGTATTCTGCAATCCTCAGGTCACTCCTCAGTTTAAATATCTCAGGATCTATATCTGGGAATTACCACATTGGAGCATCTATATATTAATGGGGTATTAACCTCCTTTGAAAAGTTGCAGCAACTTTACCAGGACTGGCTTTTATAGATTCTTGCAACTCCGACCCGTTCTTGCGACACAATTCCCAGAACCCAGGCAACCTTCCTCTCTATACCCCCTGATAGGCATAATGCACACTCAAGGCCTCAGGAGTCTGAGGTCGGTGTTGTATACCCATCTACTGCACTCCAAAATATTTAATATGCCAATGACTGTGATGGAGAGAGCTCATCTCTTCCCTCACCGGTGAGAACTGGGATGCCACAATGTCTTCATATACCATGGTATCACCAGCTGCAAATAATAAATTAACGCAATTGCATATACTTCATCAGTGCTATCTAGGCTCTATAAAATGAATAGGGTATCTACCAACCAATGCCACGGCTGCCTGGCACCTGGTGCAAGTTTTAATAATTTAATAGGGCGCTGCCCAGACATCTACGCATACTGGGTGGAGGACAAGGAATTCTTAGGCCAGCTAACGGGAATACCGGTTCCATTTGACCCGGCCATAGGTTTGCTGGGTATTTTGGATGCGGAGCACTGGCAATTCCATGATCGGGGATTTCTTACTAAGGTATTGTTTCTGGCCCGCAGGGATAGCTTTACGTTGGATGGACAGACGACCCCCATCGCTGTCAATGTGGCAGAATATACTTAAAGGGGTTGTTCCGCAAAAGCAAGTGGGGGTATACACTTCTGTATGGCCATATTAATGCACTTTGTAATGTACATTGTGCATTAATTATGAGCCATACAGAAGTTATTCACTTACCTGTTCCGTTGCTGGCGTCCTCGTCTCCATGGTGCCGTCTAATTTTCAGCGTCTAATCGCCCGATTAGACGCGCTTGCGCAGTCCGGTCTTCTTTTTTGAATGGGGCCGCTCGTGCCGGAGAGCGGTTCCTCGTAGCTCCGCCCCGTCACGTGCCGATTCCAGCCAATCAGGAGGCTGGAATCGGCAATGAACTGCACAGAAGACCTGCGGTCCACCGAGGGTGAAGATCCCGGCGGCCATCTTCACAAGGTAAGTAAGAAGTCACCGGAGCGCGGGGATTCAGGTAAGCACTATCCGTTTGTTTTGTTTTTTAACCCCTGCATCGGGTTTGTCTCGCGCCGAACAGGGGGGCTATTGGAAAAAAAAAAACCCCCGTTTCGGCGCGGGACAACCCCTTTAATTTCACCCTGCTGTATGAAAATATAGTCTATAAAAACAGAGTGTCCGGAGAAGTTTGATATGGTGTGGTTGGACAGGTACAACCTTCACACGGGGTCTGTCCCAAAGTTTACAGAATGGAGCGGTGTCTAGGTCTGCTCACTGATGTGGGCGCCGACTACTGAACTCTACTGACACCGGAGACAATTGAACTAACACAGTGTATTTATATATGTGCTGTGAGCGATGTACTTGTGTATCTTTCCCCTAATCTTGTGGGGTTTACGATGCAAAGTTATCCATTCATGTACTGGATGGTATGTTCATTGGTCAATAAAACGAGTTAAAAAAAAAAAACAATGTAAACTTTTATTAAAATCAGAACAATCCTCCCAAAAATGTAACTTTTTTTTATTGTTGAGGTTTCATTTATGTCTCCAGTACATGCAGTTGATGTATAACTGAGGTTTCTTAAGTGCATTTTAACCGCTTAGTGGCATAACTCATTGTGGCCATTAAGAGGTTTTCCAGGTAGCGCCCGTCGGTATACATCGGGGTCGGAGCGGAAGCGCTGTTCAGAGCCCTGTGCAGTAACTGGCGGCTTGTAGTTCCAGACGTTCCTCTCAATGAAATTAAAGGGGTTGTCCCGCGAAACAAAGTGGGGTTATACACTTCTGTATGGCCATATTAATGCACTTTGTAATGTACATTGTGCATTAATTATGAGCCATACAGAAGTTATTCACTTACCTGTTCTGTTGCTAGCGTCCCCGTCTCCATGGTGCCGTCTAATTTTCAGTGTCTAATCGCCCCATTAGACGCGCTTGCGCAGTCCGGTCTTCTCCCTGCTGAATGGGGCCGCTCGTGCCGGAGAGCTGCTCCTCGTAGATCCGCCCCGTCACGTGTGCCGATTCCAGCCAATCAGGAGGCTGGAATCGGCAATGGACCGCACAGAAGACCTGCGGTCCACCGAGGGTGAAGATCCCGGCGGCCATCTTCGCAAGGTAAGTAAGAAGTCACCGGAGCGCGGGGATTCGGGTAAGTACTATCCGTTTTTTTTTTTCAACACATGCATCGGGTTTGTCTCGCGCCGAACGGGGGGGGCTATTGAAAAAAAAAAAAAAACCGTTTCGGCGCGGGACAACCCCTTTAATGGAAGCTGCGTCTGTAATTACAAGCGCTGCTCCCATTGATTTTATTGAGAGCTGCGCATGTAATTATGAGTGCCGTCCACTACACAGGTTCAGAGCAGCGCTTCCGCACCGACCCCAATGTATACTGGTGGGCGCTACCAACTGAAAACGCAGCATTTTTAGGAGCGCACGTGTGAGCGGGGTCTTATTTCTTCTCTCCTGCACTTTTTATCATCTATCTTACACCACATCATAAATTAGCTGATAAAAAGGTGCAGAAGAGGAGGGAGCAGAGGAGGCCGTTGTTACCCTCCGGCTGCCATGGCAATGGGTTTTGAGACCTCGTTCTTTGAAAAACTTATTAGATGCTGTAGTGAGCACGGCCTGTAGACTCTAAGGGGTTAAACATCCAGGATCTGCCATTGCAACAGAGAAAAGCGGTTGCATCTCCCCGTGCACTTACACATGGGACAACACAGCCTATTCCCATTGCCCAAGCATAGGTCAGTATGAAAATGGGATTTCAGGATTTATGTATAAAAAAAAAAAAAATGAGTATTCCTCTTTGTGATGCTCTCTCATACTTGAATTGAAACATTTGTTATGTACAGTACATAAACCGTATCCAGATCACTGCTATGTCCGCACTTCAGGAGAGCTGCAGGACTAGAACAAGCCCTGAGTCTGGTTATCAGAAGTTTCAGCCTGTTGCAAAAAGTTGTGTACTTGTCTCTCCCGATGGAACAAATCCTGATGTAAGCAATCTATTTCCAAACTTACATCTATATCTTGTACATGTATGTATGTATGTATATATATATATGTGTGTATGTGTGTATGTATGTATGTATATGTGTGTGTATGTATGTATGTATGTATGTATATGTGTGTATGTATGTATGTATATGTGTGCGTATGTATGTATGTATATGTGTGCGTATGTATGTATGTATGTATGTATGTGCGCATGATATTAAAATAAAGAGTCAGCAGACATTGGGAACATTTAGCTTGGCATACTTGGTGCGCTGGGATCGTGCCGGGGTCGGCAGTTCTGGATCTCTCTTGATGAGCCGCTTTCCTTGCTTCTGTCTTTCGCTGGGTTGGTGAAGGGTTTCAGTGGGACGTGATCCGTAGGTATCTGGGTGGAGGCCATCACTGCTGCGTGGAAGCATCTGCCGCTGGTGTAATCTTCTGCTGACACGGTGCCCATCACCTCAATCTCCTTCCCACCAATCATCAATGTGTGGCCTTCTTCCAAGCCCTCCAGATCCTTCAGCTTGTACCCGGACCCTGGGAAGAAAACCTCTATATTCATACAGGTAGAAACCACCGTGCCCACTATACTGAATAAAGTGGCCGTAGTGAGTGGTCTATCACCGAAGACATGGCGTAAGGGTGGCTTGGCATGACCATATTAGCGCACACAACACAGATAATGGAATCCATTGATTTAAATGGGATCATCCTCATGAGCGTGTTTTGTGTGCGTGAAAAAAACGCAGCAGGTCCTATTTCTGCGCACATCTCGGCACCAAAACCCCAAGAGAAGTCTATGTGAGGTGCACAAATACCCAAGGGGATGCATGAAATATGCTGCTCTGCAGCGTGTGTTTTGCGCGCACGCTCATGTGAAAGGGCCCTAAAGAGGAGGAGGGAACAGTCTAGCAAGACCCAACAAACCTATCATACGGCACGGGCCTCTGGGATACGTTTCTTACCATGTTAAGGTTCAAGGTTTCCAGTTGTAAATTTGCAAGTAGGTCGTATCACACACATTTCATGGTCAGATGTCAACCCCTTAGTGACCGGCCTATCGTGTTTTTACGTCCTGTAGCAGCAGGACATGTATGAAGGGAGATCACGCGGTGATCTCTCTCCGTACATTGCGGGCGCCAGCTGCTTATTACAGCCGACATCCGCCAGCAACAGCTTCGAGAAGCCATGCAACTCATCAGAGCAGTTAACCCTTTGCAATCCAGTTTGTATCCTGGTTTTCCTAGGGGGCTTACTCTTTTTCTGTTGTTATACAACGGTGCTATCTGCTGGCTAAAGCCAGTACTGCATGAGGTGACACGTTGGATAGGCTCCGACAGCAGAGAGGCTGGCAATATACAGTAGGAGAACCCCGACGGATGTCTGCCAACATTGGAGCTGTACAGCCTTAAATCATAATGTCTTCAGAGGTTAGACAGTGGATTGGAAAGCGTTAAGCCTTTAAATGCCCTGAATGATGTTTGGGGGCCAACAGCCCCCCGTGACGAGGTTGCAGGGAACCGTGCGAGTGTCATGGCACCCGGGCCCTTCTGAAAGGCCCCAGGGCCATCCTGAAAGGCCCCAGGGCCATCATGGCAGAATGCATATCAAACTGTCCCAGTGGGGTGGCTTGAGAGACTGCCTGCCCAATCGCAGTATGATGTCATGCAATGGCATTATCATATTGCAGGAGCGATCAAAAGCATCACAAGTTGTTGTCCCCTGTGGGGACTTAAATAAAAAAAAAATTAAAAAAAAGTAGAAAATAAGATCAATAAAGTTTTACTAATTATTAAAAAAAAAAAGTTTCAACCCCCCCCCCCCCTCTGCCATATTTTTTATTAAATAATCTAAATAATACAACAAAATACATATCTATATATATAAAATTGAATGTATGTCTGTCTGCGTGTCTGTTTGTCCTTTATGCGCTACTACACCATTCATCCGATCGCCATGAAACTTTGGGAAGTTGTTAAGTACACTCCTGGGAAGATTATAGGCATAGTACAAATATCCTACGATAAATGGCGCGCGAGCGTCGTCGAAAGTTACGACCCCCCCCCACGTAGATCGAATAAGTAAGCCACCTGCTATTGTGATGTCATCACTGATGTCATCAACATCGGACGCCCTTGAACATGCCCCAACATGTTCTATAAAGCTGCATTGTGATGTCATTAAGGCTCTATTATGACACGTACAGCTTGGAACCACTAGAGCACGCCAGCCAATTACCATTGGAGTTGGAAGTGGGTAAACAAGTACTAGGATATCTTCCTAAGAAGCCACAGCAGCCGGATAAATTGTATGTTCCACCCAACGGCTATTTTATTCAGCCCGCAAGGGGGAAGCAGCGGCCTACAAAATCTAATTCTCTCATTTCCTGATGTCATAGATAGATAGATAGATAGACTGTATGCAATAACCTAGATAGATAGATAGACTGTATGCAATGACACGTACAGCTTGGAACCATAAATACTAGAGCACGCCAGCCATTTACAGTCAGTCTCCATTGAAGTTGGAAGTGGGCAAACATGTACTAGGCCAGTGATGGCGAACCTTTTAGGGACCGAGTGCCCAAACTACAACCCAAAACCCACTTATGTATCGCAAAGTGCCAACACGTCAGGGGGCGGGGCTTATCACAACGTATGATTTTACCCCCGTCGTTCTAAAAAGGACAAGGCTGTTTCAGAATAGACCGGGTGCAGATTCTGACTGCTTTTTGGACGCGGAAATACTGCAGAATGTCCTCAGCGGAGATTTCTGTGGAAAATTCTGCAGCATTTCCGCATCTAAAAAGCAGTCAAAATCTGCACCCAGTCTATTCTGAAAGAGCCCTGCCCATTTCTGCCACATGTACACATACCCCAGCGGTAATAGTGACACCTTCACCCCAGCGATAATAGTGACATCCCACAGCAGTAATAATAGTGACACTCCCCCCATTAGTAATAAGAGTGACATACCCCAGCGGTCCCCCAGCAGTAATAATGCCCGCTCCCCCCCCCCAGCGGTTCCCCCAGCAGTCATAATACCCCCCCCCCCAGTGGTCCACCAGCAGTCACAATGCCACCCCCAGCTGTCCGCCAGCAATAATAATGCCCCCCTCCCCCCAAGTGGTTCCCCCAGCAGTCATAATGGCTCCCCCCCAGCGGTTCTCCTGGCAGTCAACATGCCCCCCTTCCCCCACAGAGATTTTCTTGGCAGTCACCATGCCCCCCTCCCCCCAACGATTCTCCCAGCAGTCATGCCTCCGCTCCCCCGCCAGCGATTCTCCCAGCAGTCAGAATGTCTCCGATCCCCCCCCAGCAATTCTCCCAGAAGTCAGAATGTCTCCCATCCCCCCCCCCCCAGCGATTCTCCCAGCAGTCAGAATGTCTCCCATCCCCCCCAAGTGGTTCCCCCAGCAGTCATAATGGCTCCCCCCCAGCGGTTCTCCTGGCAGTCACCATGCCCCCCTCCCCCCAACGATTCTCCCAGCAGTCATGCCTCCGCTCCCCCGCCAGCGATTCTCCCAGCAGTCAGAATGTCTCCCATCCCCCCCCAGCGATTCTCCCAGCAGTCAGAATGTCTCCCATCCCCCCCCCAGCGATTCTCCCAGCAGTCAGAATGTCTCCGATCCCCCCCAGCGATCCCCCCCAGCGATTCTCCCAGCAGTCAGAATGTCTCCCATCCCCCCCCCAGCGATTCTCCCAGCAGTCAGAATGTCTCCCATCCCCCCCCCAGCGATTCTCCCAGCAGTCAGAATGTCTCCCATCCCCCCCCAGCGATTCTCCCAGCAGTCAGAATGTCTCCCATCCCCCCCAGCGATTATCCCAGCAGTCAGAATGTCTCCCATCCCCCCCCCAGCAATTCTCCCAGCAGTAAGAATGTCTCCCCCCCCCCCCCAGCAATTCTCCCAGCAGTAAGAATGTCTCCCCCCCCCCCAGCGATTCTCACACAACGGCTATTTTATTCAGCCTGGAAGGGGGAAGCAGCGGCCTACAAAACCTCAGTGGTCGCTGCTGCCGTCATCTAGATATATAAAAACGAAGTATGTATGTATGTCTGTCTTCGCAGCAACGCGCGACGGGTACGCTAGTTTCTTATATATTGTGGCACTCGTGAAAGTCCGAACAAAGTAACGCATTATTTACCCCGCACTGTGAACGTACTCAGAAAAAATAAAATAAGGTACGCCAGAAATGCACTTTTTTTTGGACACAGTCTCCCAGAAAAAATGTAATAAAAAGCGGTCAAAAAGTCATATGGATTCCAAAATGGTACCAACACAAACTACAAGACGTCCCGCAAGAAATGAGCCCCCGCACAACTAGGTCGACAGAGAAATAAAGAAGTTATTGGACACAGAAGATGGCGGTAGAAAAGAATTTTTTTTTTAAATCATCTTTAAAAAAAATACGATAAAATACAAGTAGTTCAGTAGTAGAAACAAGACGCACTGAAAGATGGCGGAATTTCATTTTTTTCCCATTTCTCTCCACTTAGAATTTTTTTTTTACGTTTTTCAGTACATTATATATACTACCATTGAAAAATACAACTCGTCCAACAAAAAACAAGCCCCATAGAGCGATCTCGATGGATAAAGGAGTCATGATTTTTTTTGAAGGAAAGGGGGGGGGGGGGGGGGAGGAAAAAGCGAAACCAGGGGGAAAAAAAAAAAGCTTGGTCACTAAGGGGTTAAGAATAGAGATGAGCGAACGCGTTCGTCCGAGCTTGATATTCGTGCGAATATTAGGGTGTTCGGGATGTTCGTTATTCGTAACGAACACCATGCGGTGTTCTGGTTACTTTCACTTCCTTCCCTGAGACGTTAGCGCGCTTTTCTGGCCAATTGAAAGACAGGGAAGGCATTACAACTTCCCCCTGCGTCGTTTAAGCCCTATACCACCCCCCTGCTGTGAGTGGCTGGCGAGATCAGGTGTCCGCCTAATATAAAAGTCGGCCCCTCCCGCGGCTCGCCTCAGATGCCTGGTGAGTTAGATGAGGGACAGTGCTGTTTGTACCGGAGCTGCTGTAGGGAAAGAATTGGTAGTTAGTGTAGGCTTCAAGACCCCCCAAAGGTCCTTATTAGGGCCACTGATAGCTGTGTGTTGGCTGCTGTTAGCAGTGGCAATTTTTTTTCTCAAAATCGCCTCTGCAGAGCGTTGCACCCGGCATTAGGGACAGAAGTGTTGCATAGGCAGGGAGAGTGTTAGGAGTGAGTGTAGCCTTCAAGAACCTCAACGGTCCTTTCTAGGGCCATATTTAACCGTGTGCAGTACTGTGCTGGCTGCTGTTAGCTGTGCTGCATATTTTTTTTCTTCTCAAAATCGCCTCTGCAGAGCATTGCACCCTCCATTGATACTGCAGGGAAAGAATTGTATAGGCAGGGCCACAACACAGTTATTATTCATAGAATATACGCAGTGCTGCCTTTTGGTGGAAAAAAACTGAAAACAAATCTATTTGTCCAGCCTCTGTCCGTCCTAAGGGCTGTGGACACGTGTGAGCTGCGTGTACAACGTTAAAAAATCAGACGCACCCAGCTACGCTTTACTGCTGGCTTCGCCATTTGCTTTCCTTAATTGGGAAAAAAATACCTGCTCTGCCAGAGTTATAATAACTCTGCTACCCTCACGTTCTGTGACACATTAGCAGGGCCACAGCACAGTTATTAAACTTAGATTATTCATTCACTAGAGGCAGTGGGGCCTTTCGTTTTCCAAAAAGGGAAAAAATTATATTTGGCCTGCAGTCTTGCGCCAATTTATTTCCTGCCTGTGAAATCAAATCACTGGTAATACAGCATGCTGAGGGGTAGGGGTAGGCCTAGAGGACGTGGACGCGGCCGAGGACGCGGAGGGCCAAGTCAGGGTGTGGGCACAGGCCGAGCTCCTGATCCCGGTGTGTCGCAGCCGACTGCAGCGCGATTAGGAGAGAGGCACGTTTCTGGCGTCCCCACATTCATCGCCCAATTAATGGGTCCACGCGGGAGACGGTTATTAGAAAATGAGCAGTGTGAGCAGGTCCTGTCCTCGATGGCAGAAAGTGCTTCGAGCAACCTATCGTCAACACGCAGTTCTGCGCCGTCTACTGCTGCAAATCCGAATCCTCTGTCTGCTGCTCCTCCTTCCTCCCAGCCTCCTCACTCCACTACAATGACACCTGCTCAGGAGCGGGAACACTCCCAGGAACTGTTCTCGGGCCCCTGCTTAGATTGGGCAGCAGCGGTTCCTCTCCCACCAGAGGAGTTTATCGTCACTGATGCACAACCATTCGAAAGTTCCCGGGGTCCGGGGGAAGAGGCTGGGGACTTCCGCCAACTGTCTCAACAACTTTCTGTGGGTGAGGAGGACGATGACGATCAGACACAGTTGTCTTGCAGTGAGGTAGTAGTAAGGGCAGTAAGTCCGAGGGAGGAGCGCACAGAGGATTCGGAGGAAGAGCAGCAGGACGATGAGGTGACTGACCCCACCTGGTGTGCAACGCTTACTCAGGAGGACAGGTCTTCAGAGGGGGAGTCAAGGGCATCAGCAGGGCAGGTTGCAAGAGGCAGTGCGGTGGCCAGGGGTAGAGGCAGGGCCAGACCGAATAATCCACCAAGTGTTTCCCAAAGCGCCCCCTCGCGCCATGCCACCCTGCAGAGGCCGAGGTGCTCTAAGGTCTGGCAGTTTTTCACAGAGACGCCTGACGACCGACGAACAGTGGTGTGCAACCTTTGTTGCGCAAAGCTCAGCCGGGGAGCCAACACCAACAGCCTCACCACCACCACCATGCGCAGACATATGATGGCCAAGCACCCCACAAGGTGGGACGAAGGCCGTTCAGCGCCTCCGGTTTGCACCCCTGCCTCTCCCCCTGTGCCCCAACCTGCCACTGAGATGCAACCCCCCTCTCAGGACACAGGCACTACCGCCTCATGGCCTGCACCCACACCCTCATCTCCGCTGTCCTCGGCCCCATCCAGCAGTGTAGTTCAGCGCACCGTCCAGCCGTCGCTTGCGCAAGTGTTCGAGCGCAAGCGTAAGTACGCCGCCACGCACCCGCACGCTCAAACGTTAACCGTCCGCATAGCAAAATTCATCAGCCTTGAGATGCTGCCGTATAGGGTTGTGGAAACTGAGTCCTTCAAAAGTATGATGGCGGCGGCCCCGCACTACTCAGTTCCCAGTCGCCACTACTTTTCCCGATGTGCCGTCCCAGCCCTGCACGACCACGTCTCCCGCAACATTGTACGCGCCCTCACCAACGCGGTTACTGCCACGGTCCACTTAACAACAGACACGTGGACAAGCACAGGCGGGCAGGGCCACTACATCTCCCTGACGGCACATTGGGTGAATTTAGTGGAGGCTGGGACTGAGTCAGAGCCTGGGACCGCTCACGTCCTACCCACCCCCAGAATTGCGGGCCCCAGCTCGGTGCTGGTATCTGCGGAGGTGTATGCTTCCTCCACTAAAGCACCCTCCTCCTCCTCCTCTGTCTCGCAATCAAGATGTGTTAGCAGCAGCATGTCGCCAGCAGTCGGTGTCGCGTGGCAGCACAGCGGTGGGCAAGCGTCAGCAGGCCGTGCTGAAACTACTCAGCTTAGGCGATAAGAGGCACACGGCCCACGAACTGCTGCAGGGTCTGACACAGCAGACCGACCGCTGGCTTGCGCCGCTGAGCCTCCAACCGGGCATGGTCGTGTGTGACAACGGCCGTAACCTGGTGGCGGCTCTGCAGCCTCACGCACGTGCCATGCCTGGCCCACGTCTTTAATTTGGTGGTTCAGCGCTTTCTGAAAAGCTACCCACGCTGGTCAGACCTGCTCGTAAAGGCGCGCCGGCTCTGCGCACATTTCCGCAAGTCCCACACGGACGCTGCCACCCTGCGCACCCTGCAACATCACTTTAAGCTGCCAGTGCACCGACTGCTGTGCGACGTGCCCACACGGTGGAACTCTACGCTCCACATGTTGGCTAGGCTCTATGAACAGCGTAGAGCTATAGTCGAATACCAACTCCAACATGGGCGGCGTAGTGGGAGTCAGCCTCCTCAATTCCTTTCAGAAGAGTGGGCCTGGTTGGCAGACATCTGCCATGTCCTTGGTAATTTTGAGGAGTCTACCCAGGTGGTGAGCGGCGATGCTACAATCATTAGCGTCACCATTCCTCTGCTATGCATCTTGAGAAATTCCCTGCAAACCATAAAGGCAGCTGCTTTGCGCTCGGAAACGGGGGCGGGGGAAGACAGTATGCCGCTGGATAGTCAGGGCACCCTCCTGTCTATTTCTCAGCGCGTACAGGAGGAGGAGGAGGAGCATGAGGAGGATGAGGAGGAGGGGGAAGAGACAGCTTGGGCCGCTGCTGACGGTACACCGGATGATTGCCTGTCATCCTTTCAGCGTGTATGGCCTGAGGAGGAGGAGGACGAGGAGGAGGAGGATCCTGAAAGTGATCTTCCTAGTGAGGACAGCCATGTGTTGCGTACTGGTACCCTGGCACACATGGCTGACTTCATGTTAGGATGCCTTTCTCGTGACCCTCGCGTTACACGCATTCTGGCCACTACGGATTACTGGGTGTACACACTGCTCGACCCACGCTATAAGGAGAACCTTCCCACTCTCATTCCCGAAGAGGAAAGGGGTTCGAGAATGATGCTATACCACAGGGCGCTGGTGGACAAACTGATGGTAAAATTCCCACCCGACAGCGCTAGTGGCAGAAGGCGCAGTACTGAGCGCCAGGTAGCAGGGGAGGTGCGGAGATCGAGCAGCATGTACATCCCAGGCAGTGCAACAGTCTTTAAGGGCCTGGACAGCTTTATGGCTCCCCACCAAGACTGTGTCACCGCTCCCCAGTCACGGCTGAGTCGGCGGGAGCACTGTAAAAGGATGGTGAGGGAGTACGCAGCCGATCGCACGACCGTCCTCGGTGACGCCTCTGCCACCTACAACTACTGGGTGTCGAAGCTGGACACGTGGCCTGAACTAGCGCTGTATGCCCTGGAGGTGCTTGCTTGTCCTGCGGCTAGCGTCTTGTCAGAGAGGGTGTTTAGTGCGGCTGGGGGAATCATCACAGATAAGCGTAGCCGCTTGTCAACCGACAGTGCCGACAGGCTAACACTCATCAAGATGAACAAAGCCTGGATTTCCCCAGACTTCTCTTCTCCACCAGCGGACAGCAGCGATACCTAAGCAATACGTAGGCTGCACCCGCGGATGGAAGCTACGTTCTCTCTCACCATCCAAAACGGGGACATTTCTGCTTCATCAATCTGTGTCTAATATTCCTCCTCCTCCTCCTGCTCCTCCTCCTGAAACCTCACGTAATCACGCTGAACGGGCAATTTTTCTTAGGGCCACAAGGCTCACTCAAATAATTTTTCTGAACAATTTTTATAAGTTTCAATGCGCTTAAAAGCGTTGGAACTGTAACTTGAACCAATTTTTCGTTACACTGGGCTGCCTCCAGGCCTAGTTACCACTTAAGCCACATTAACCAAAGCGATTCACCTGCCATCTTGGTTGGGCATGGCCAATTTTTACTGAGGTACATTAGTACTGTTGGTACACCAATTTTTTGGGGCCCTCACCTACAGTGTAATCATAGTAATTTCTATGTTCTTCGCCTGCACTCATGGTACAGAAGTGTGTGTGGGGTTGGCCTACACTTTAGCTACATAAATGTAACTTGTGCCTTGGCTATACTAAGGCTACTGAAATGGAACTAAGACTGCGCTCCCACTATACTGCTGCTTCAGAATTGTTACTGGGGCCTGTCTTGACTGCTACTATTGCTGACATGGAACGAAGACTGCGCTCCCGCTATACTGCTGCTTCGGAATTGTTACTGGGGCCTGTCTTGAGTGCTACTATTGCTGACATGGAACGAAGACTGCGCTCCTCCTATAATGCTGCTACTGATATGTTAGTGGGGCCTGTCCTAATGCTACGGCTGAAATGTTACGAATTCTGGGCTCTGCCTATACCGCTGCTAATGGTATGTCTCTGGGGTGTGGAAACAGAGGCTTCCCAAAGACATGATGGCAGCGAGGCCATTTCCCACCAACGCGGTTACTGTTAAGGTGCATATAACCACGGACACGTGGAGAGGACACGTAGTGCCTCAAAAACATCCCCCTCCTCCTCCAACAGGGAAAACATTCTTGGCAAATACCTTTGCATTGGTTCGTCTGGTGGCAGTCCAAGAATTTCACCTTTACCGACACAACAAGAGAGCCCCCACACCATCCCCCCCGCCACAGCCCACTTAATCCTGGCCGCATTCCGAAAACCAACAAAATACAACCGCGCTACTAGGTCCGCAGTCACCACCACATTACCACCAACGCGGTTACTGTTAAGGTGCATATTACCAGTCTGACTGGGGCATGCAGACACCTTGACAGAATGAATAGTGTGTGGCACATAGGTTCCCCATTGCTATGCCCACGTGTGCAGCTCCTGATGGCGGTGGCACAGGATTATATTTCTCATTGCTTCTGTACAGCATTGTGGGCTATCGCCCCGCCCCTTTTAAAGAGGGTCGCTGCCTAGCCGTGCCAACCCTCTGCAGTGTGTGCCTGCGGTTCCTCCTCATGGCAGACGCACTTCTAAATAGACATGAGGGTGGTGTGGCATGAGGGCAGCTGAAGGCTGCGCAGGGACACTTTGGTGTGCGCTGTGGGGGGGAGGGGGGGCGGTTGGGCAGCATGTAACCCAGGAGAAGTGGCAGCGGAGTGTCATCCAGGCAGTGATTGTGCTTTGTTGGAGGTAGTGTGGTGCTTAGCAAAGGTATGCCATGCTAATGAGGGCTTTTCAGAAGTAAAAGTTGTTGGGAGGGGGGGGCACTCTTGCCGGTATTGTGGCTTAATAGTGGGACCTGTGAACTTGAGATGCAGCCCAACATGTAGCCCCTCGCCTGCCCTATCCGTTGCTGTGTCGTTCCCATCACTTTCTTGAATTGCCCAGATTTTCACACATGAAAACCTTAGCGAGCATCGGCGAAATACAAAAATGTTCTGGTCGCCCATTGACTTCAATGGGGTTCGTTGTTCGAAACGAACCCTCGAGCATCGCGGGAAGTTCGTTACGAATAACGAACACCCGAACATTTTGGTGTTCGCTCATCTCTAGTTAAGAACCATTTACACGGGACGATTATTGCTCAAAATTCGTTCACACGAATGAAACTGAGCGACAATCATCCTGTGCAAATGCAAAAAAAAAATCATTCACTGTTCATTCACGTCTCGTTATCAAGGAGTTTCAGTCAACATAAAAACCCATTGCAGGATCGCGGGATTCCCGCTGCGTGTAAACGCTCCCTGATCAGTGCTTCATACAGAATGAGACGCCCGCGATCCAGCGGTGATCTCTGCCTGTCTAAACGCTCTGCACAAGCGCCAACAACCTTAGCGGTGACATCAGCGCTCGTGCAGACGTTTAAACGACTGTCGTCCCGTGTAAATGAGGCATTACATTACAGTGAATAGTCATCAACTAAACATTCCAGTTACAAACGCGGCCATCGATGTATTTAATGATTTGCATTCACGAGAACAATGGCGCACATTATAGCAGAAACCTACATTAGCTGGGAGCTGCATAGGCTTCTATCTGGCACACGGAGATGCCGCCCGATGCAACTAATGTATTACTGAACACGCAAACCTCTTAATGAGTTCGTTGGAATTAGCCTGGAGCAAAGTTTACTTACTGGCGCATGAAATGCTGGTCTAAGTGAATAGGCCCCACTGTGCCTGAGAAAAATCAGAAGGACTTGCGGTCATCAGAATTTCTCAGCACTGCAGCCTCAGAACATGCTCATATATGCTACTAGCTGAAGTACCCGGCTTCACCAGAGTTAATTTGGAACAGGTGTTTATCTGTTGTTCGCATGGAAAATTTTACGAAGTCATGGTTACTTCAGAGGAACCGAGGGATAAAATATGTATATACAGAGGAGTGTAAGATTCTCCTCAGACTGCATGTACTGATGCCCCTCTGCAGAATGTGCCACCCCTCCCACTCTCATCACTTTTTACACTTAGAGGTAACGACACGTTTTATTCAAATTTAACCTCAGACTGGAGGCTACAAAGTGTAAACATAGAGGGGAAGTAGATTCTCCTCGGTATATACGCATAGAGGGGAAGTAGATTCTCCTCGGTATATACGCATAGAGGGGAAGTAGATTCTCCTCGGTATATACGCATAGAGGGGAAGTAGATTCTCCTCGGTATATACGCGTAGAGGGGGAAGTAGATTCTCCTCGGTATATACGCGTAGAGGGGGAAGTAGATTCTCCTCGGTATATACGCGTAGAGGGGGAAGTAGATTCTCCTCGGTATATACGCGTAGAGGGGGAAGTAGATTCTCCTCGGTATATACGCGTAGAGGGGGAAGTAGATTCTCCTCGGTATATACGCGTAGAGGGGGAAGTAGATTCTCCTCGGTATATACGCGTAGAGGGGGAAGTAGATTCTCCTCGGTATATACGCGTAGAGGGGGAAGTAGATTCTCCTCGGTATATACGCGTAGAGGGGAAGTAGATTCTCCTCGGTATATACGCGTAGAGGGGGAAGTAGATTCTCCTCGGTATATACGCGTAGAGGGGAAGTAGATTCTCCTCGGTATATACGCGTAGAGGGGAAGTAGATTCTCCTCGGTATATACGCGTAGAGGGGAAGTAGATTCTCCTCGGTATATACGCGTAGAGGGGAAGTAGATTCTCCTCGGTATATACGCGTAGAGGGGAAGTAGATTCTCCTCGGTATATACGCGTAGAGGGGAAGTAGATTCTCCTCGGTATATACGCGTAGAGGGGAAGTAGATTCTCCTCGGTATATACGCGTAGAGGGGAAGTAGATTCTCCTCGGTATATACGCGTAGAGGGGAAGTAGATTCTCCTCGGTATATACGCGTAGAGGGGAAGTAGATTCTCCTCGGTATATACGCGTAGAGGGGAAGTAGATTCTCCTCGGTATATACGCGTAGAGGGGAAGTAGATTCTCCTCGGTATATACGCGTAGAGGGGAAGTAGATTCTCCTCGGTATATACGCGTAGAGGGGAAGTAGATTCTCCTCGGTATATACGCGTAGAGGGGAAGTAGATTCTCCTCGGTATATACGCGTAGAGGGGAAGTAGATTCTCCTCGGTATATACGCGTAGAGGGGAAGTAGATTCTCCTCGGTATATACGCGTAGAGGGGAAGTAGATTCTCCTCGGTATATACGCGTAGAGGGGAAGTAGATTCTCCTCGGTATATACGCGTAGAGGGGAAGTAGATTCTCCTCGGTATATACGCGTAGAGGGGAAGTAGATTCTCCTCGGTATATACGCGTAGAGGGGAAGTAGATTCTCCTCGGTATATACGCGTAGAGGGGAAGTAGATTCTCCTCGGTATATACGCGTAGAGGGGAAGTAGATTCTCCTCGGTATATACGCGTAGAGGGGAAGTAGATTCTCCTCGGTATATACGCGTAGAGGGGAAGTAGATTCTCCTCGGTATATACGCGTAGAGGGGAAGTAGATTCTCCTCGGTATATACGCGTAGAGGGGAAGTAGATTCTCCTCGGTATATACGCGTAGAGGGGAAGTAGATTCTCCTCGGTATATACGCGTAGAGGGGAAGTAGATTCTCCTCGGTATATACGCGTAGAGGGGACGTAGATTCTCCTCGGTATATACGCGTAGAGGGGACGTAGATTCTCCTCGGTATATACACGTAGAGGGGACGTAGATTCTCCTCGGTATATACACGTAGAGGGGACGTAGATTCTCCTCGGTATATACACGTAGAGGGGACGTAGATTCTCCTCGGTATATACACGTAGAGGGGACGTAGATTCTCCTCGGTATATACACGTAGAGGGGACGTAGATTCTCCTCGGTATATACACGTAGAGGGGACGTAGATTCTCCTCGGTATATACACGTAGAGGGGACGTAGATTCTCCTCGGTATATACACGTAGAGGGGACGTAGATTCTCCTCGGTATATACACGTAGAGGGGAAGTAGATTCTCCTCGGTATATACACGTAGAGGGGAAGTAGATTCTCCTCGGTATATACACGTAGAGGGGAAGTAGATTCTCCTCAGTATATACACGTAGAGGGGAAGTAGATTCTCCTCAGTATATACACGTAGAGGGGAAGTAGATTCTCCTCAGTATATACACATAGGAGGGGAAGTAGATTCTCCTCAGTATATACACATAGAGGGGAAGTAGATTCTCCTCAGTATATACACGTAGAGGGGAAGTAGATTCTCCTCAGTATATACACGTAGAGGGGAAGTAGATTCTCCTCAGTATATACACGTAGAGGGGAAGTAGATTCTCCTCAGTATATACACGTAGAGGGGAAGTAGATTCTCCTCAGTATATACACGTAGAGGGGAAGTAGATTCTCCTCAGTATATACACGTAGAGGGGAAGTAGATTCTCCTCAGTATATACACGTAGAGGGGAAGTAGATTCTCCTCAGTATATACACGTAGAGGGGAAGTAGATTCTCCTCAGTATATACACATAGAGGGGAAGTAGATTCTCCTCAGTATATACACATAGAGGTGAGGTAGATTCTCTTTCGTATATGCACAGAGGGGGGGTAGATTCTCCTTAGTATATAAACATAGAGGTAAGGGAGATTCTCTTTCGTATATGCACATAGAGGTCAGTTAGATTGTTGTGCCAAATTTCACACTTGTATGACACCAGGAAGTAACATTACACGGCGGTGCACTTACTTTTGCGATTAGCATTGAATAATCGAGTTGTGACCCCTTTACTTTTCCTATTTGGGACCTAAAGAATGGTCGTGTAAAATTTCAGGTTTGTACGACATCGGGAAGTTAGAGAATTAGTGGCAAATCAGTCAGTGAGGGCTGTTCCCCTTTGTATCTATAGAAATCGCTTTTTTTCTGCTTCAAGAATAACAGAAAACGACTTGTGAGTGAGTCAGTATTCACTCACCCTTTCCGATATCTTTGCCTTCCATGTCCTTTAAGGTCACCGATCTTCCTTTTGCAATGAGAACGGCATCTCCTTCCCACTTCTTGTGCTTCTTCTTTGAAGCTTTGCACCACACTACACTGAAGTACTTTGCAGGATGGCTCGGCTCTTCCTCTTCACTCCTCCGATCTGTAACCGGGCTTCCCACTCGGAAAGGAGCTGCAGATCCTAAGAAAATAATGGATTCAGTCGTCAATGGAGAATGGTCACAACATCAGTAGAGCGGGCGGCTTCACACACACTGCGGCAAGGTGATAGAAATTCACCTTTTTGGACCCATAACTACAGTACTTCTTAAAAATGTATAAAACAGTGCATTGTTCCTTTTCAATGCTTTAGTTGAAGAATAGCCCCTATTCTGCCTCCCAATGCAGCCGCCTCCAGAAAGTTTTTCTTATCCAGTGGGGGAGGCAAGAGAAGAAGGTAAAGGCTTGGGTACCGGCCATAGACAACAAAAGGTACAGAGCCGGGAAAGTCTTCAGACCCCTTCACTTTTTTACATTGTTATATTTTGGCCTTGTCCAATTTTTTAAAAAATTATCTTTTTCCCCCATTATTGACAAATTGACAACAGAATGCTAGAAATCTTTGTACATTTTTTTTTTTAAGGAAAAACGAACATTTTGAATTGACGCAAGTATTTGCAATCGATTGTAATCATTATCGGCTATTCTATAGAATGATTGGACAAGCACAGTCGGCTTTGAAACTCCCCTTGTGTTCCCGGACTCTGCGGCCGCACACCTAATCAGAGCTCCTTGAGCTCTCGAGTTTGGGGGCGACTCTTACTCAAATACCCCTTAGTGAGGTGGAGGGTAAATGGAACAGCTGCCTAGTGCCGCTCAGTTAATTCTAGTAGGGGCTAATGGAAACCACTAACTCCAAGTGTTTGGCCATCTCTGGCACTCCTACTGGAGGTGAATGGAGCAGCACCGTGCATGCTCAACCAGCTCTCCATTCAACCTGCTCCTCATTCCAGGGGGTTTAGGGAAGGGCACACCGTTCTTGGGGCTCTTATCGGTGAGACCCCCCATAAGACTCTTACTACCTCTCCTGTGAGTAGGTGGAAAAGTCAAGCTTGGGAATACCCCTTTAAGGCCACGTCCGCACACCTCCAAACACACCATGTGTGAATGAAGCCTTGGACTGGGGCAGTTTGGACAGTCTTGCAACAAGTGTAGAAAATAGCAGCATTTTGATTTTGCATAAAAGTTGTTCCCCCCCCCCCCCCCCCCCAAAATAGTGTCAAAACCACAATGTGTGGTCATCTTATTCTTCCTCTAGCCAAATATTTTTTTCTTTTTGCAGCTCACATAAGGTTTTCATTCTTCCAACGAAGGCTGATCTTCATATGATGTAAGAAAAGTTTCACTACGGCTGCCTGTCCCACAGGCGAGTTTGAATTGCGTTCCGCGGGGAACGCAGTTCAAGCTCTCCATAGCATTGCTTTTCCCCTGTCCACGAGTGGAGAATCATTGCGATTCTCCACTCACGGCCGGCAAATCGCAGCATGCTGTGGTCAGTCTATTAGATAAGGCTGACAGCGGAGATCCGTCTGCCGGCTCCTGCTCCCGACTGGTGGCTCCCACAACGCCAGTGGACAGGCAGCCTATATTCACAGATTTGGGAGCAGTACTGGCAGCCCGATCATCACCTGGCTGGTGGATTAAGAAAACGACTGAATTACCAAGAAACCTTTCCAAGAACTTCAGAACATCTGGCAAAATAGAAACAATTGACAAATATGTAGTACTTAGCGAACTTTACCCAGGAGACACTGAGGTCTAGTGTAGAGATTTGCTCAGGTTTTATCCAATGTGATCATTTAGAGAGACATGCTGAGACTTGTGTGCGGCACAATGCATTCTGGGTGACGGTGTTCAGAATACACGATACAAGTGGGATTACTGCGGACGCACAGGGTATACTGGAAGACTTTTCACTATGCCAAGGAAGAGCATTTGCTGAAACTGTAGCAGGTACATTAAGTGATCGATGCTCAAATCTACATAAACCGACAAAAAAAAAAAAAAGGCAAAAAAACACATCTGCCTCCCACCCTAGACAACTTTAGAGGGGTTGGCCTACTGCTAGCTATGGATGATCTGTCCTTGGGATATCTCATCAGTAGCAGATTGGCAGGGATCAACCTGCCCCCCCCCCCCCCCAACACAAGGGAACAACTGGTCGCCAAGGGAGCCCAGGTGATGGACCCCCATGAATCTGCAAGTGATTATCCTTAAGGAAAAGCAATCAACAGATAGAAGTGGGACAACCCCTTTAAAAGCAACTGGCTGCCAAAAACAGTCCCTTACAAAACAGACATGATATGGGTCTTTGCAAGAACATTTAAGAACAACCATTTTCATCATAACCTGCAAGTTTCCTTTATTCTCCTGAAAATAAAGATATCTTACAGACGGGAATTTTCACATTGTCAAGAAATTAATAAAGTTATTTCACTTCAGAATTACAAAAGCAGATACACCGTAATACAAGGATTTGTTGTCATTCCTGGAATGAGACACATAAATATATGAAATACATTAGCTTACAAAAAACGTCATTTATTACCATATTTTCAGAAAATTGTTTTTGCCCATTGATCAGATTACATTTCATAGCGGTTCTGCAAGGATGGGGCAAAGTGCCAACGAGGCGCCGGCGACAGCTCATCAGTCTGCCCCGAGACACAAGGCTCTGGTAGCATCCATGGAAACAAGAGCGGCGTGCCGGCAGCAGATCGTTGTGAACTAGTCTAGAGACGGAGCTCTCTGCATAGGACTGCGTGCCTCCTCCGGGGGAAACCAAAAGGGGATTGTACAAAAGATGGGATGTGGAGACCGGTCTTCTAAGGAATCAGAGGACTTCTTAACAGTAAATTTTAATTCCAGCTTTGAAGTAACATTTCCCAACACCCCACTGTTAGAGCCAGAGTTGTTCTCCAGTGGTTCGGCTACATTCAGGATGTGTGTTGGAAGTAGTCCCCGACGTCTGCCACGACTCATATGTTGACCATAGTGGTAAAAAAGTTATACAGAAAAGGTAGACTTTTTTTGTGTTGCCCACTGTATAGGATAATACAGTCTACTGTGCTGTCCTATACAGCAGAATACTCCAGCCTCTTATACCTTGGGGGCCCCATTCCCCCAATACCGATGGTCAGGGGCCCCATTCCCCCAATACCGATGGTCAGGGGCCCCATTCCCCCAATACCGATGGTCAGGGGCCCCATTCCCCCAATACCGATGGTCAGGGGCCCCATTCCCCCAATACCGATGGTCAGGGGCCCCATTCCCCCAATACCGATGGTCAGGGGCCCCATTCCCCCAATACCGATGGTCAGGGGCCCCATTCCCCCAATACCGATGGTCAGGGGCCCCATTCCCCCAATACCGATGGTCAGGGGCCCCATTCCACCAATACCGATGGTCAGGAGCCACATTCCACCAATACCGATGGTCAGGAGCCACATTCCACCAATACCGATGGTCAGGAGCCACATTCCACCAATACCGATTGTCAGGAGCCACATTCCACCAATACCGATTGTCAGGAGCCACATTCCACCAATACCGATTGTCAGGAGCCACATTGCACCAATACCGATGGTCAGGGGCCACATTCACCAATACCGATGGTCAGGGGCCACATTCACCAATACTGATGGTCAGGGGCCACATTCAAGCCAAATACGTTAATATATTCAACCTAAAGAAACTAAATCCTGACATTTTAACCTGCAGATAAATATTTGTTTGACATTTGATGCAGTGGTATTACATCTCTCTTCTGGGGATAAGACAGGTCTGCAATACTATTGAAAATGGCAAGCCATGAGGACCATGCGCAGTACTGCGAGCCCGGAAATGGAGGGATCCACGCGGACACCGCTGCCAAGAGGATCAGATAAGCAGGACTGGCTGGCTATGGGAAAGGGCAGATTCTGGGCAGATTTGCATTGCAGAATCCGACGGCGAGCCGTCCTGACCATCCGCAGTACAGAAAGAGAAGACGACTGACAGGTACGCAGGGTCGACGGCCGCGGTCAGGGCCGGATTCTGCATGCGGGACTCTGCCGTGTGCAGGAGGCCATAAGCCCACATCAAATATGTCACATGTGAAGCTGACCTTAGGGTCCCTGGAGTGAGAAGTCGTGCGAACAATGACAGTCGCTTGCTTTAAAATGCCATCCGTTTACACACGCAGATCTGTTTCCATTATTTTGCCACTTGCTCGTTGACCCGAACGCCGGTGTTTCAAGGGAGTAAATGAACGATTGTCTTTACAAGTAATGACAGAATGAGGATTTGTGAATTAGGCGAACTAATTATTGTCCGTCTAATCGTTGACCGTGTTTACACTGAAGGACTGTTCTTCAATTTCACAGGACCCCTCGTTAAAGTGCACCAACAACTTATGCCGGATGAGATCAGGTCAGCGGAGGGCACATGCCCATTTGCCAGGGAACTTTTCGACTACTGACATCCGCATCGCTTGCAGAATTGGCCTATAACTATTCAATGTGAACAGTCCTTAGGGGTGACAACCTGCCACATCCGACAGCAGAGCAGAGATAGTTTGTTGTCTGTTTCCAGGGGCAACGAGTAGAATTTTGTAAGCATGTGTGAATTGAGAAAGCAACCCAAACCTATCCAATTATGTAATCCGTTATATCAGTGTGTTCTGTACATTTTTCTGCTATGCAGAGGTGAAGCCATTGCTAAGGAAACCTGTATTCACATATGCATAGAAGAGGTGGCTGCGCCTGCACTGTTCTCTTTAGCCGTTTCCATTATTAAATCCTGCTTTGTACAGACTTTACAAAATAATACTTTCTTCTGTGCCGCACTTCTGTCCCAGTGTTCAGTATATCTCTTCTGCTCTTTTCCGCAGCGGTGCACTATGTATGGAAAAGCCATTCTATGCTGCAGACGGCTTCTCCCTTCACAGCGCCGTTCCCCACTGGACCCAACGCACTGTCATGGTATCAGTGCGTTGGGTGGCGACATATAGTACTGTACACCCGATGCACTGATACCCTGACAGTGCATCGGTTGTGGCGGTCTGCCGGCGCATAGAACAGCTTCTCCATACATAGTGCGCTGCTGGGGGGAAGCAGCAGAGGCAGAAGAGATATACTAAACAGTGCTGGGAACAGATGTAGGGCACAGAAGAAAGCATTATGTTTGGAAGATCAATAAAAGAGCCAAATCAGGCTTTATTAATAAAGTAGTATAATGGGAACAGGTGTCTGCAGCTGCACTAGAGAACAGTGCAGGCACAGCTGGAGCGCCCTCTCCTGGTATGCAGTTAAGTGAATATGGATTTCCCTAGCGGCAATTTCTATCTGCAGAGCACAAGAGGGATTGTCAAGGAAAAATGTATAGAATAGTCTGTAAAAAAGAAACTATAGCAAAAAATGCTTCATATGGCTTACACTATACATTGTAATGACAGCTACGCTCTAAGGCCGGCTGGGTACTTCCCGTCCGGTGGAGACACGTTAGGCGCTGCTCACACTGTGGAAAACTGGTCGCAGATTTGAAGCAGAATCTGCACCCCATTGCTTCTAATGGGACTCTACGCCATAATCTATACGGCGCAGATTTGAAATCCACGTGTGGAAACGCAACCGCCATGTCACTTTGGATGCAGATTCCTTGCACGGATCTGCCCACCGAAGACTTCCGATTCCGCATACGGATCCACAGCCATACAACTGCAGGGCTGTGATAGAA
The DNA here is from genome assembly GCA_035609135.1 of Eleutherodactylus coqui. Classification (NCBI taxonomy): domain Eukaryota; kingdom Metazoa; phylum Chordata; class Amphibia; order Anura; family Eleutherodactylidae; genus Eleutherodactylus; species Eleutherodactylus coqui. The sequence continues at coordinate 153,376,205 of CM069413.1, read as the reverse complement.
CTCTACAGCTCAACTGCAGTTTTTACAGGCGGAATCCATGCAGAAAAGCTCCACATCGTATTCAGTCGTGTGAACGTACCCCTATCAGATTCTTTAACCCCATTTACACGCAACGATTATCGCTTAAAATGCGTTCAAATGATGGCATATGAACGATAAATCGTTGTGTGTAAATGCTACCATCGGCCACTCTTCTGGCAAGCTTAAAACCCATCATTCAGCCCGAGAGAGATAATAGGTACCACGTACTGTGTTCTGCACAGGAGCAGCTGATTGCATTATATTCAGCTGACAGCCTGTGCCAGAACAAAGGAGCTGATTGCAGAGCTCAGACCACCTGCTGTGTTCTGCAAGCAGCTCAGGGAGGCTCACTTACATGCAAATGAAATCTAATAAAGTGCTAATGGAAAATAGTGTCCATTAGTACTTTATGCAAAATGTTCACTAGAACTATGAATCTTTCGGAAGATTGTCTTTGCGTGTAAATGAGGCTTTTGTAGCAATCCAAATCATTCTAGCGTCAGAAGTAGTAGTGCAGCCTGAGGCTTTGGGCCTTTAACGTCAAACAATGATATCTCAGAATAGAAGATATTAAAAACTTAAATATTAAAGTGACTTTTTCTTTAGAACGTACTGGTGGCTGGCCTTCCCAAATGAATTACTACAGGTCTCCAATATATGAATTCACTTAAAGCACACTAGTCAGCAGTTACATTTTACTTTGTCAAATCAACCCTGTTGACGATGGATGTGCCCCAGGCTCGCTGAGGCTTACAGTACAATCACAGTCCAATAACCAAAAATCACAGGAGGCGCAGAGTCTACAAGTTACTATACTCCGGCAGGTCCCGCCTTAACCTCAGCGCCTTAAGCTTCTCAACCTTAATTTTCGCTTTCAGCAGTTCCTCTTCTAGATGCTGCCGCCTCTTCAAGCATTCCCTCTTCTCCTTGATGTAAAGTCCATATTGCTTCTGGTTGTGTAGGATGATCTGATGCTCTTTTTTGACCAACTGAAGGGTCTCTGGGCTGCAAGCGCAGGTCGTTCTCAAGCGGGAGCAGTTCTGACTAAAGCATTCCTCTATCCTCGGAAGCGGCGGCGACATGGACAAATTCATATCCACGGAGGAGAGCGAAGGAGACGCCGATCTATCCAAGGTGTGTTCAAAATCCAGGTCCTCGGCATCTTCGGAGGTCACCTCCGGCCGTGCCGGTACGAGTAAAGATGGAGGTGGCTTCACGTCGTCATCGTCTTGCTCCAGCTCCACGGTGACGGCCGATATGTGATCCGGTAAAGGTGGTGGCAAGAGATTGTTTATAGATTCCGGCTTTGTATTTTTCGCTTCACTGAAACGAGAATAAAAAGATGGATTTGATCCTTTGTGCGTCTCTATCAGTTATCGTTATAATAGCAGATCACTGGATCGAGATTTTGGTAATCCGAACCCAGTCAACACATGGTTAAATCGGCCCCCACCGTGCTTACATAGGAAGTATTCATATCTGGGAAGTAAATTGCCCCGGCACACCCAACTGCACAGATAGCACCAACCGGTTCAGTTAAAGGGGCCGTCTAATTAGAAAGACCAGTTGGTAGAAGCTAGAAAGTCTACAGTGCCCTAAAGGCACCAGAAGTGGCACCTATAAGCTTCCTCCTTGTTCTGGTGGACCCCGACTCATTCACGATTGCCCATTAAAGTGACCCTCTGGTTTCAGGACAAATTTCGAATCCCGGACCGGGGAGGGTGGGGTGGGTTTAGGTTACCTGCAGTAGTACTTCTCCACCGGTTCGGGATCGCGATCTGGTTTTGGGGCCAACCAAGATGCCCAATGCAATCTTCAGACTACCTAACCCCACAGTGCACTGCTAGTATTAGCCTGCTAATGCACGAAAACTGGGCCCAGAATCGTCAGATCGGAGGGGCTACAGAGAAGTTCAAGTGCAGCCAATATAGTCCCTTTCCCCTTCAATCCCGGAACCGAATTTTGTCCTAAACAGGATGGTTGCTATAACTGACAACTCAAACAGTAGCACGAAATCACGGAAGACCTGCTGCAGCAGTAACCCCAATATTGGTAGATTCCGCTACATGCTGTGCGCAATTTAGATGGGAGGTCCGCTACTAGCGAGTAGTCCCGGGCATTCTTCATTGTATGATCCTCAAGCTATTTGACGGTTCACGTATGGTGCTAGCGCCAATGCAAGAAGAGCCCGGGGAAGGGTTGGGATCACCTAAACGAAACCCCAGTCCCAAGCGCCGGTAAAGGACTGTCCATAGGATGGTTATAACATAATGTACATGTGGCAGATTTCGCGGTTACCGCTATGGCCCGAGTGACGAGGCAGGTATAGCATGTCCTCCGTGTCAGCTTTCTTGCCGTGTTACTAGTTTAATAGCCAAAGATACATTAAAAGGCCGTCTGACAGTGTATGTGGCCTGCACATAATGCTCCACAAATTCTGCACTTAACTGGTGACCCTGGTACAACCCTCTATCTCCTATCCATAGGATAGGGAACAACTCTCACCATGGAGATCCCTGCCGTGCTCAAAAATCAGGGGTGCCGTGTCCCCCTCTTCTCATCACTGCGGGTCACTTCTGCCCCCACAGTGATGTCAGAATGAATGGAGTGCCCCCTGTGCATGTGTGGTTGGTGCTCCATTCATATCAATATGACCCATACTCCATTCTCAGAGTCGGTGGGGGGCTCACGAAGGTATCCCCATACCCTGTGGACGGGGGGTAACGGGTTATCCTGCTACAACCCCTTTAACACTGATACATTGTAACTAACTTGTAGAACTAATGCTTTGCTAAGAAGTAGAGCACTCAGCAATCCACAGCAGTCCATAGATATCAATGGGAGTGAGTGGCAGCGCAAATGGTTAACTGTCACTCCATTCCGAGGAACCACTTTATGATCAGTAGGGGGCGCAGCAGCCTGACCTCACCCATCACACATTTATCCCCTATACAGAGAGGTTTTAAGCCTGACAATCCCTTTATGCCTTACTAGTATCCTCTTCATGAGTGTTATTGGGTATCATTAGGTGTCAGGGACTAAAGATTGCTTGTGACCTACGGGAATTTATAGGGGGTGACAGACGCGGGACAAGATATATGCCGCAAGCAACATAAATGATAGTTTCTCCTCCCTTTAAGGATCGCCGTCCTGATGCTAAAAATGTGCATTTTATGGATTTCTAAAAATACACATGAGCTGCACGGGACGGAATAAATGCTTGTAATCCTGGAGCAAGGACAGCGCGGGAGCCTCCTTGTCGTCCCCCCACCGCCGGCTGAGAATAGCAGCAGCTCACAGGGATTGGCTTTATATCCTAGGACTGGAATTTCAGGTTGGGACTGGCTGGGGATCTGCTTATCTGACTAGCTCACCTTCTAACCTTCTGCTCCTTTGCATCTGAATGGGTTGGGCTCTGTAGGGAAGCACAAGCCGCCTCCTCTATGAGCACTGCAGTCTATCCCATACCAGCGGGCGCTCCACCACCAGTTAGGGCCCTTTTACACGGAGTCGCCCATTCCCGTTGGCCCGAATGAATGAGCTGATGACATCATCACCAGCCCGTCCGTGCTCGGGCGGCGTGTTCAGACTGCACGGTTCTCGCTGAGAATGGCGCAGTCCTCTTTCACTGGCCGTTCGGCGTTTCACATCCCTATGTGCAACGCTGAAGATCAATGTTTAAACGGCACGAGCCGCTGCTGATTATTACGCCGACTGACACTGAATGTGCGCAATTCCCGGCAGTCGTCGGCTCGCGTTTGAACGATTAATGTTCCTTCTAGCTTTCCCAGCAATTCTGCGTTTACAAGGAACGGGGGATTTCTAACGAGGCCGATTAGACATTCAGGAGCCTAGAAAAGTTGGGTGAAAAGCACCAAACCGGTGTAATATGCAGCAGTCACCTGTACAGGTGTCTGTGTAAATACAGGTGTGGCTTTCTGGGCGCAGCAAGCGAGACGTGCGGCCGCCGTTCTGGTTCAACTCCGTCCTTAGAGCCAAACGGCAAAAATACTGGAACGGCCAGATCTCGTACTTCAGACCCCAATGGTGCCGGCAGACTATAAGTCACCCGTAAGTCGCTCGGCTAAGCAATCACACCGTAACGCCCCCTGTCCACGGGCGTTGCGGCATCCTGCGGCGGAGACACGGAGCCTGCAGACGAATCTCCGATGGTCAGCCTATCTGACAGAGGCTGACCACGGAGAATTGCAGCAATTCGCAGCTTGCTGCAAACTGCCGGCCGCGAGCGGAGAATCGCTATGACTCTCTGTTCATGGACGCGGGGCCGGTGCCTTCCATAGCAACGCTACGGAAAGCTTCAGACGGCACGATTCGCCGGCAAAAATCACGTCCGTAGACAGGGGGCCTAAAAGTGCGCCAAGTCCGGACTGACACGAGCGGGTCGGATTCCGTATGCAGAAGGCACGCAGTAAATTCTGGCTGTGACCCTGCGTACGGCACTGGCCTCTATTGGGTATGCCCATGGAGGCATGCAGGCGGTCATGCGCACTACAGGTTTTTTATTTCCCGCATAGTCGCTTAGTAATGGCGCGGGTACTTGCAGCCCATACGTAATGCCAATTCCGCATGGGCTGCGGGTCGTACGCCTTCCCTGACATCAATGTAAGCAGTCGGCGGTAAAATAGAGCGGGCTGCGAATTTTCTTCCGCTCGCGTAATCCGTGTGGGAAGGAAAGAAAAAAAAAAAAACATGCATTTCAATGCCCGCGTTTTACTGTGCCATCCGATCTAGACTGGCCTTAAAGGGTACCTTTAGGCGATTGCGATTTTTCTGCGCTTGCGAGCAGGTTTTCACGCAACACAAATGTCGTGGGAGTGTGATGCATGGTCCCATCGCACCTGCGGTACAAGGCGGGTGCCATACTTCGCCCCCTCTCCCAATCCCCCCTGATGGGTTACAGCCCGTTCGAACCAACTATTTATAGTGACCATGTGACCGGTTAACCCCTCCGCGCCCGGCACTTACTGGTTGGCGGCTCCGTTGACGATGCTGCCGAACTGCGGGATGATGTCGAGCAGCTTCTTGGTGGCCTCGGTCAGCGTGCTGTCGCCGCTCTTGCTCTGCAGCAGCTCCTGCTTGCCGTGCTCCTTCAGCCGCTTGTAGAGGGTGCGCAGGCCCTGCGGGGTGCGCGGCGGCCTCCCGGGGCCCATGGCGTTGTACTTGTCGGCGATGATCTCCCAGCAGTTGTTCTTCTCGATGATGACCGAGTGCTTGTTGGTGTGCTCCTCCAGCACCCCGATGTACGGCCGCACCAGCTCCAGCAGGTCCAGCTTCTCGAACACCGTGAAGTTGCACGATCGCGCCTTCATGGTGAGGCCTGTGGCCGGGGCGCTCACGATCAGGCTTAACTAGGTTAGTCCCGCTCAGGCCTACGCCTACAGGGGAGGGTTTAGGAAAATTCCTCCGGCTTAATCTGACACGGCTCCAGCAGGAAGGCTGCTTAAGACAGGCCTGACCTACATAAGGAGCTGAAGACAAGGAGGGCCGGGAGGGGCCGGAGAGCACCGGGCTGGGGATCACCTCTGCTCAGGCACCGGTCACTGCACGCACTACTACTCTTTAATTAACACAGCTGCGGGGAAGAGATAAGGCGGCAGCTAGAACACGCGGCCATGGAATTATCCCCGGCCGTCACAAAACCCCCTTTAGTGGGGCCCCGTCTGCTTGTGTTCAGGCTCGGCTCATTTGCATAATGCTGGTCCTGCTGTCAATCATTGGCTCGGCAAGCTTAGGTCCCGCCCAAGGCTCAGACTTCACTGTAAACTCGGCTTCGCTGTGCCCCGGAGGATTGTGGGAGGGCAGCGCGAGCCTCAATGGGAAGTGGCTGATAGCAGCGAGCAATATACTTAGGGAAGAGTTACTGAAAGCAGTAGTGAATCAGAGCTTTATGAGAGCAGATCACAGGATCAGATCACTTTCTGATGGGTGACCCTATAGAAGGAAGGGGCTGCAGTACCGGGGTCCCCCTTAAAGGGGCATAATGATATCAATATCAGATCCGTGTCTGAAGAGGCCGTGGCACTCAGGCGAGCGCTGCACTCACTTCCTGGATCTGCGACCTCACGGTCATTGGTCCCGCGGGTAGCTTAGGCCGGGCTTGCATCACTGCGTTTCGCATTGTTGCGCCTGTGAGAGGCATGCAGGGAGCACACAATGTCATTGCTGCAGGCCGCCTATATCCATGTACTATCTTGGAGTGTGTAATATGCGCCAAGATAGACCATGCTGCGATTTTTCTTGCGCGCAGGTCATGTGAGCGGTAATATGGCCACCGATGACAGGTTGGTACAGAGCATTCCGTGCGTGGAACACGCTGTACCGACACGGACGTGTGAGCCCAGCCCCATTCAAATGAGTGAGATTAGGCTGCTCTACCAGGACCAGCCACTAAGAAACGTACAGTGCTGCGCCTGGTATGCAGGGAATAGACAGTGCCAGCGGGGGACAACCACCAGTCTGATACAGACCAGTCCTGAGATGGCTCATCCGTATCCGACCCACCTAGAGCCTGGACTGGGCAGCAATAATTGACGCAGAATCTGTAAAAGTTCTGCAGCACAAAGGCGGCTTTACAACCCGCAGCAGAAGCAGTGATACAATTGACACCACAGCTTTGAATTCCGTGCGGCACGTCAGTTTCAGCGCGTCTTGGCCGCAGCGGACTGTTCGCAGCGTGTGAATGAGATTATGCAAACCTCGTCCGCTTAGTCTCAGGCTTAAGATTGCAGGCGGAAAGACCACACAGAAATTCTGCAGCCATTCCGCGCCGTGTAAACCCAGCCCAACAGTAACACCCTCCGGCCTCCGTGGGGCGGCGTGACCCAGCCCAACGGTAACACCCGTCGGCCTCCGTGGGGCGGCGTGACCCAGCCCAACGGTAACACCCGTCGGCCTCCGTGGGGCGGCGTGACCCAGCCCAACGGTAACACCCGTCGGCCTCCGTGGGGCGGCGTGACCCAGCCCAACGGTAACACCCGCGGCCTCCGTGGGGCGGCGTGAACCCAGCCCAACGGTAACACCCGCGGCCTCCGTGGGGCAGCGTGAACCCAGCCCAACGGTAACACCCGCGGCCTCCGTGGGGCGGCGTGAACCCAGCCCAACGGTAACACCCGCTGGCCTCCGTGGGGCGGCGTGAACCCAGCCCAACGGTAACACCCGCTGGCCTCCGTGGGGCGGCGTGAACCCAGCCCAACGGTAACACCCGCCGGCCTCAGTGGGGCGGCGTGAACCCAGCCCAACGGTAACACCCGCCGGCCTCAGTGGGGCGGCGTGAACCCAGCCCAACGGTAACACCCGCCGGCCTCAGTGGGGCGGCGTGACCCAGCCCAACGGTAACACCCGCTGGCCTCAGTGGGGCGGCGTGAACCCAGCCCAACGGTAACACCCGCCGGCCTCAGTGGGGCGGCGTGAACCCAGCCCAACGGCAACACCCGCCGGCCTCCGTGGGGCGGCGTGACCCAGCCCAACGGTAACACCCGCTGGCCTCCGTGGGGCGGCGTGAACCCAGCCCAACGGTAACACCCGCTGGCCTCCGTGGGGCGGCGTGAACCCAGCCCAACGGTAACACCCGCCGGCCTCAGTGGGGCGGCGTGACCCAGCCCAACGGTAACACCCGCCGGCCTCCGTGGGGGCGGCGTGACCCAGCCCAACGGTAACACCCTCCGGCCTCCGTGGGGCGGCGTGACCCAGCCCAACGGTAACACCCTCCGGCCTCCGTGGGGCAGCGTGACCCAGCCCAACGGTAACACCCGCCGGCCTCCGTGGGGCGGCGTGACCCAGCCCAACGGTAACACCCTCCGGCCTCCGTGGGGCAGCGTGACCCAGCCCAACGGTAACACCCTCCGGCCTCCGTGGGGCAGCGTGACCCAGCCCAACGCTAACACCCTCCGGCCTCCGTGGGGCAGCGTGAACCAGCCCAAAAGGTAAAAACTAGGTGCTTTAGCTGCAGGTTTGTAGAGAAAATGTGCAGCGTAATGAAAGTACCAGCATAGTAGAAGAGACTGTAACGTCATCACTGCAGATGACACCCGCCGGCCTCTGTGGGGAAGTGTGAACCACACAAATCAATCCAATTGCAGGAGTACAGCTTTTTGTGGAAAAACTTGCTTTTTATTTTCTTATCCATAAGAAAATAAAAAGCAAGTTTTTCCACAAAAAGCTGTACTCCTGCAATTGGATTGATTTGTGTCTGTCAGAGCCAGAAGTAGCTGGATGGCAATCAGCTTGTAAGTATACTTGCTAGCGGAACTGAGGTGTGCAGCACATGAAGACAAGGTGGGGCTTTTTATTGTTTGCTTCTTATGGAAGTGTGAACCCCCTGCAACTTGTACATACGATGCAGCCCCCCAACAGTTATTAACGGGGTTAAGCCACCATTACATGTTATCCCGCTATGCACGAGATATGGGATAACCTCTCAGCGGGGTCTTATCACTCATTAGTGGGGCTGACAAACCCCCGGGTGCACGCCGCTGGAGTATCTGCGCAGGTCCTATGAAAGTAAACGAAGCATCAGTGTGCGACCAGCACTGCCATTCAGTCTCCTCACTGCTGGCGATGCAATAAACTGTATTCCAGTAGGGGCAGTAGTCAGTAGCAGAGCTGGTCTGCAGCTTTACCATGGCAGGGGGCACCCGGCAATCACCGGGTCAAACAGCACTTCCGCTTTCTCTATTCACTCCCTAGCGCTCGGCCCTGGTCGGTTCACAGTTAATAGTGTGCCATGTGGCCGCACTGCATACTTTTTACCGCAAATTTCCACAAGATGGTAATGCAGATATCGGCTGTGCTTTTTTTGTGACTTTTTTTTTAACCCCTATAACGCTGGAGGGCGTACAGTTACATCCTGGAGGTTCGGTGTGTGTATGGAGGGAGATCGGGGGTCAATCCGGCTCTATACAATGTGGGTGCCAGCTGTTTCTTACAGCTGACACCCACCAGCAACAGCCCTAATGAGCTGCGGCGCTTATCAGAGCTGTTAACCAATTAAATGCCGTGACAAAGCTGGCAGAAGTCGGCGTGGATTTGCTGGCTGCAGCATGTTCATTTTTTTCCCTACTGCGGCCGTGCTCTCCTCTATGGGAGCGCCGACCGCAGTGGAAAAGCGTGCGGCCGGGCCGCTTCAAAACCCGCAGCCAAGTGCCTTGTGTTTGGAAGCAGCCGATTCCCGCCGGAAATCTCGTGTTTTTTCGCTATGGCAAAATGGCCTGGAATCCGCCGAGTGTGAACCCAGCCTAAATGTCCGATCTATGAAAATAATGCATTATTTACAGCGCACAGCAAATGGCATCAGAAAAAAAAGCAGCAGAATTACGCTTTTTTGGCCACCCTGTCTACAAGATAAAAATGTAATAAAAAGCAGTCAAAAAGTCCTAGGTACTCAAAAATGGTACCAACAGAAACTACAGAAAATAATTGTAAAAAATTAAATATCTTTTGTGGGGGGAAAAAAAAGTAGTGCAGCAAAAGAAAAAAAACAAAAACCTACATAAATGGGGTATTGCAGTAATTGTACTGACCTATAAGACTCCCCCCCCCCCCCCCCCCAAAGACCCCATACTCTCCTCTCTGAATTCGCTGTGCGCACCCAGCCTGCCGAACCGGCGCGCACGTGCAGTACAGCGTGTGACACACCGGCAGTGCGGGATGACGCTCGTAGCGGAAGTATAGAGTGACGGCCGGCTTCCATTGACTACAATAGAAGCCGGCCGCGCGTTTTACCAATGGCAATTGGAGCATGCCGCGGTTTCTTTGACGCTGCAGAATCCCGCAGTATGAACATTAAGCTTTTAGGTTCAATAGAACCTAATAGCTGCGGCATAACACCGCGTATTTCCATCGTGTGAAATGCGGCAGAAATCAATCTGTGTGCATTAGCCCTAAGGCCTCATGTCCACGGGGAAAATTAGGCCCGCCGCGGATTCTCCATGTAGAATCCATAGTGGCTCCCTCCTGCCCCGCGGACATGAGGCCTAAAAAAATCAGAATAAACTCACCTGTCCGGACGCTGTGGATCTTCCTTCCTTCGCGGTCGGATCTTCTTTCTTCGGCTCGGCGGATGTGCTCGGCATTCCGGCAGCGTGCCACGCGCATGCACCAGGCACATCCGCCGGGCCGAAGAAAGAAGATCCGGCCGCGAAGAAGGGAAGATCGACAGCGTCCGGACAGGTGAGTTTTAATTCAGGCGCGGGTGTTCCTCGGATCCGGACGGCTTCCATAGGCTTCAATAGAAGCCTGCGGGAGCCGTCCCCGCGGGAGACCCGCACCTAAATGGAGTATGCCGGATTTTTTCCCGCATTCGGATCCACGCCTGAAGGGAAAAATGACATCCGCAGGTATTTAACTACCTGCGTGTGTCCAATGCATCCCTATGGGGCGCGGATCCGTGTGCGGGAGAAACGCTGCGGATTTTAAATTAGAATTATGCCGTGGACATGAGGCTTTAGGGTATTAGATGGCTCCCACAAATTACAACAGTGGAGGGTATAAAACGTTTGACCAAATAAGACGAGAGTCGGAATTGTCGCATTCGCAATTTTATAAGTATTTGCAGTAAAGATACGCCTACCAGGTGGAGAGGTCACGGGTATATACCCGTATACGGGAACATACAGATCTACAGAACCCGACTGCAGCTACACATACATGGGAGGCAGATATTGGCCCAATAGAAGATACGCAATGGGAGGACATTTTCTGCAAATGACCCCCAAACTCTCACTTAGTGAGTCACAATTATTCCTAATACATAGGGGGTATCGCACCCCTGCTTTTCTGGGTCTGCGGGACGAGTTGTATTTTTAATGGTGCTATTTAATGTACCGTATAATGTCCTGAAAAACCTTTTAAAAATTCTAAGTACAGAAAAATGGAGAGAAAAAAAAAAATGCTATTCCGCCATCTTTCATTGGCTGGCGCAGCACTCGATTAACCAATCAGAGCATTAGTTTCCTGGAGGTGGGATATTCAAGCCCCGCTTCCAGGAAGAACTGCTCTGTTTGCTTGAAGAAAGACGTGGCAGCCTGCAGCAGTGATGGAGGTGAGCACTAGGACCGCAACGCCGGCGGTAGGCGAGTATTATTAGACAGACCCTGAAAATAGGACACCGTGCCCATTTTAAAGCAAAAATTAATATAAGACAGTGTCTTGTTTTCAGGGAACCATGGTAAGACAGAATACACTAGTAATAAGTCACACAAAAACAAATGCCCTAAAATACATACTTTTTTATTAATAAAGTATATGCCATAAAATCCTAAAACCAAATCGGACACGAACAGGTAATACAGGCAGGACACCCCCAAATATATAACCAATATCAGGAATGTAATCCATCGCCAAGTGCATAATAATCAAAACCAATACCGCATAAGGCGTTTGAGATGGAGTACATTCCTGATATTGGTTATATATTTGGGGGTGTCCTGCCTGTATTACCTGTTCGTGTCCGATTTGGTTTTAGGATTTTATGGCATATTTCTTAATGTATGTATTTAAGGGTGCCTTCAGACGACCCGATATACGGCGTCCCTCTCTGCAGGGGGAGGAGGCTGGAAGAGCCGGGAGCAGCGCACTGAGCTCCCCCCCTTAGCACTATTTGCAATGGAAGGGGCGGGGTGGGGCGGAGCTAAGCTTTGTTATTTAGCTCCACCCCATCTTGCCCCTCCCATTGCCAATAGTGGAGAAGGGGGGGAGCTCAGAGCACTGCTCCTGGCTCTTCCAGCCTCCTCCCCCTGCAGAGAGGGACCCCGTATACCGGCCGGGTACTGATATACGGTCGTCTGAAGGCTGCCCTTAGGGATATGTTTTTGCATCTTTCCTGCCCGATCTGGAGACACACAACCATACAATAGTGGATACAATGACAGAACCGTACGACACCCCGTTAGTACCATGCATGGCCACTACTAATTAGGATAGGACCCATGCACAATAATTACTGGGCGCCACTGCAAAATAGAAGTCCACACTACAAGAAGTTACAGTAGAGCCCTCCTTGTCCTACAGATGGCACCTTGGCAGCTCGAGATTTCCTGCTCCTACTATGGGTTTTTTTTAACGCAAATGATCACATGGTTGTACAGCCGGACTTGCGCACCCAGTTTAGGCCCATTTTACACTCATTATTGTTTAATTAAACTAAGAACCACTAGAGCCCGATACGTGCCGGGAGCCTCTAGTACATCTTATCTATACGTAGTGCTTTATTTCGTGGTGTTACTATGGCAACTGGTGTAAAGCTGCAGAGCGGCCCCTGTTCTCAAGTCATGGAGATACAATACTGCCTCAGCCCAATCGTGGCGTCAACTTCGTTTTCAGTAAGTCGTCTATTAGACTGCTCATGTTTGGGTGGGATTCACCACAATACGCTTTTCCGTAGGAAAGAAAAGATTATTTTTTCCTTGGGAAATGTTTTCTAGCACATCGAGCCCGCAGGACGTCATGTTGTAGGGGCATCCTTGCATCTGTACTCCGCCATAGGGGGCTTTTACAGGAAATACTTCTCAGGCCAGCTAATCGGCCTGTGTAAAGGGAAATGAAGCTATGGGAAAGTACATTTGGGAGCGGTCTACCTGGTGCTCCATTTTCTTCTGAATGGTCATAGAATCCTAGAATGGTAGAGTTGGAAGGGACCTCCGGGGTCATCGGGTCCAACCCCCTGCTCAGTGCAGAATCACTAAATCATCCCAGACAGATGTCTGTCCAGCCTTTGTTTGAACACTTCCATTGAAGGAGAACTCACCCCCTCCCGTGGCAACCTGTTCCACTCATTGATCCCCCTCACTGTCTAATATCTAATCTGTGTCTCCTCCCTTTCAGTTTCATCCCATTGCTTCTAGTCTTTCCTTGTGCAGATGAGAATAGGGCTGATCCCTCTGCACTGCGACAGCCCTTCAGATATTTGTAGACCGCTATTAAGTCTCTCATTCGCAGATCCTTTAACCGTTCCTCATAGGACATGATTTGCAGTAGAACAAGTCCTCCAGTACTATTAGTGGAAACAGCTGCGCAGAAGTGGCCAAGAGCTCCATCGAGTATCCAAATAAGCCAGTTCTCCAGACAAGAGACGTCGATACAAAAATCTTTTTTTTTTCAGGTCTCATAAATCTTCACCCAGTTGAAGCGCAGGGTCATTAATAAGAGACACAATACAAGATCTTTTTTATTGTCACCTCTTGTCTGAAGTCTGGCGCCGCGCCGGATCTACATACTTGGTTGCACAAGTCCCATCAGACCTTGTCGCCGATGCGCTGTTTCGGTAACTATTGCCGAGCCTCTTCACAGCCGACGTGTGATTGAGTAGAAGTCCAGAATTACAGGGATACTTTAAATAAGTGTTTGGACTTGGCCTCGCTGCTTCCTGGCTGTCAGAACTTCTATAGATGTCCATGATTCATTTAGGTCTTGCTTTGGAGAGGAGACGTTGCTTGCTATTTTTGCACCAATCTGGGTTATATAAAAGTTAGCGTTTATTTTTTAAGTTTTTATTTAATTTTTTTTAAGGGAAAGGGGATCAAAGCAAAATAAAATACAGAGATTATTCCACCATTTCATTCGTTTAGCGCGCGGCGTGAATAAACAATGTTACGCGGAGGCCAATATTGAAGGTTTTGCTTCTTATAGAATATTTTTTCTTTTTACAACTTTCTCTTTCTAAAATCTGCTGCAGGAGTAACGTTATCTGTCTATGCGAACACAACATACCCGCGCCTGAAGGTACTTTTACCCGTAACGATTATCGTTCACCGGAGCCGACTGAACAATCTGTGTTTAAACCGTACGAGCCGACGATTATTTATGTGCTTGGATGAGCAAATTAATTATCATTCGTGGTTCGATGGTCGGCCATGTTTACACGGAACGTTCATCATTCATTTTCACTGGTTTGGACAACAATGGATCCGTGTAAAAGAGCCTTTACGTGTATGATCATAGGGCAGCCCTGGATGCCTCCAAGGCCCAGACTATCATTGGATTACCATTGGCCCTGAGGACTAATAGTGGAGCCGAGAGGGAGGTAATAAGTGGATTCCCCTCCTTATGTTTGCATCATCCGTACAATCGCAGCACTCGGTGCTTTTAGACAAACAGATTTATCGTTTGAACGAGGGAAGGACATCAGTCAGTGAGAAATGTAGATAGTGGCATGTAAAGGGTTGATAGAGGGAGCGTGCTGTAAAGTCATCGGTCTCTTGCGATGTAATCGCGGAGAGCCCGATGGGTTGCCATGGCAACAGGATGCCAGATACAGGCATACAGCTTTGCCAGTGCCTGTGATCGTTAATACAAGCGATAAGACAATGCAGTACAGAAGTCCTACAATGCCTTATCATAGCGATCATAGGCGCTATGATGCAAGTCCCCTACAGAGAGATAAAAAGTGTAAAAAAACTAAATTAAAAAAAACACAACTTGTGCTTTTTCGCCATATTAGAATATATTTTTTACAATTAAAATACCACATATTTGGTATCCGTAATGACGCATAAAATAAATTGAGCACGCTTTTTATCCTGTACAGCAAGGAGGGTAAAAAACAAAAAGCAAAATAAAAAAAAAAGTGTTCAAAAAAGCCGTATGCACCCCAAAAGAGAACCAATTAAAAAACTACAGCTCGTCTCGCAGGAAATAAGCTTCGTCCATGGAAAAATAAAAAATAAAAAGTTATAGGACTTTGAATGCAGCAATTTTGAAAAAATAACTAATAAAAGGGCCGCGTCCTTAAGGGGTTAAAGGCTCAGTAGCTGGGAAATGAATTCCCTGAGAGACCAGCACTGCAGCTGCTAATCATAACTGCGCTCCGGCGGGTTGTCGTCAGGCTGTGTGCCAATGATCCCCGAGTTGCACACATGGAGTTACGAGGCTGCAGCCAGTGGTGTAGATGTACGGCATACATCAGGAAAGGGTTAACGACTACTTGCATTCTGTATTTACATGTTAACACGCCACACAGGGAATTTGGTTCCTTCAGTCCCGCTCGCCCTTATTTGCAGAATTTCTGTAGATCCCATCATCTTAAATGGGAACCTTGGCTTCAATCCGCATAAAGTATCCAGAACGTAAATAATGAAGTGTAGTCCTTACCGTTCAGCGGCCTAAATCTGGAAACAGCAGCAACAGCGGCCGTGTGGGTGGTGACTGCGGCTCCTCCAGGACATGGCAGCGGATCTCCGGGGCTTCCTTCACTGGTTTCTGAAGATGCCTTGTCATTCTTGGGCTTTACCAGCAAAACAGAAAGGATGAAGATTATTATTATTGTTATTATTGGGATTCCAAGAGGAAAATCATCAAATAAATTAATGCTTGAAATAAAATAATGAATTTGAAGTGTAGAACGCTGCCGACGTGGATGTGGGTTACGGCATGTTGTATTTCTGGGTAACATATGGGGTGCAGCACAGATGAGACACAAGATCCTGGATGAAATAGCTCAGCATCTAGGAAAATGCTGGAGGGCAGATCAGAAGCCAAATGGATCCCATGATAGACAACTTGTTGCAGTCGTTGGTCAGAATTTGGCGTTCCGTTTTCCGGCTCTCATGGTGGAACAGGATGCATCACAATTGTGTCAGCCTAGCCCCCTAAAACAGGTCTGTATTGTCCTAAAAATAAGGACCACCATCACTAATGTACTCTTAACCCCTTCACGCTCCATGATGTACAGAAACATCATGGAAGTGGATGCGGAGCCGATCCCGCTCCGTACAGTGTGGGTGCCGGCTGCTTCATACAGCTGATAACCACCAACGGCTGCGATCAGCATTCATGCTAATCACAGCTGTCAATCTTTTAAATGCCACGGTCAATTCTTACAGCGGCATTTAAATGCCCCGATCGGAGTTCGGTTGCCATGGCAGTTAGGCGCCTTGTGTAAGTCCCCAGAGCTGCCATTGCAGATTGCCTATCAAGCCATGCCTGTCGGGTGGCTTGATAGTTTGTCTGTCAAATCGTGATATGATGTAATACTATGGTATTACACCATACTGCAGGAGAAATCAAACCATCGCAGGTTCATGCCCCCTGTGGGAAGTAAAGTAGAAAAAAAAAATCAGTTTAGAAAAAAACCTTTTCCCATATGTATAAAAAATGGAATAAATAAAAAAAGCCTAGCCCATGTGGTATCACTGCATCCATATAAGTCTGATCTAGCAAAGTAAGGGCCCATTAGACAACAATTAGCACTCACAAGCAGTCTTGAGCGATAATAGTGTCTAAATGTGTCCATCTTTCACTGTTCGGCCGAATAACGGTTTTCAGTTCTGCTTGAAAACAGTAGTTCAGCAGAACAGCTGATAAGCAGGACCGCATGCGGTGTTCTGCCTACGGAGAGATTATTACAGCTGATGACTGCAGAACAGCTGATAAACAGGACTGCAGGCTGTGTCTGCTGTCCATGGTGCCGAATTCTCCACCGGGAGCTCGTGGCTGAACAATGGAGCTACCCCGTTTCCCCAAAATAAGCTCTACCATGATTTTTCAGGATTTTTGGAGAGGCTTGAAATATAAGCCTTACCCTGAAAATAAGCCCTGGCTGCTTTACATTGGGAAAAAAAAGGAATACGTTACCTAGCGGGCTCGGTCCAGGTCCCTCCTGCTGTTCTCCAGAGTGCACCTTATGGAGATGGGATTTATGAATTGGCCAATCAATGCTGTGGCTCAACCAATTTATAAATCTTGCCTTCACTACGCGATGGCATTGGTTCATCAAGCACTGCATTGCTTGGCTGAGCAGCGCTTGAGAGCCAATCAGAGCCATCGCTTCCTGGAGGTGGGATTCATGAATCTCATAACCAGGAAGTGACCTTCTGTGGGTAGCTGAGAACTGCAAGAAGCGTGTCGGAGGTCCGGAGAGCAGCAAGATCGAACTCGACTGGAACTGGAGTCTGCTAGGAAAGAATAAGACATCCCCTGAAAATTAGACCCATCACTTTTTTTAGGGCAAAAATTAATCTAAGACAGGGTCTTATTTTCAGGGAAACACTAATTATAGAGCTCAGACCTCCTGCTGAGTTCTGTAACAGCTCCCAGAAGCTCATTTGCAGGCAAATGAAGCTAATAAAATACTAATAGCAATTAGTGCCTATTAGTACTTTGTGCAAAACGATCGCTGATCTTTCAATCTTTTGAAAGATATTTGTGTGTAAATGGGCCTCATCACATTATTCACCCCATGTGGTGAACGTCATCAGGAACAGAAAAACAACACACCTCAGAATTGAGCTTTTTTTGGTCACTCCGTCTCCACGAAAAAGTGATCAAAAAGTGACATATACTCCAAAATAGTACAAATAGAAACTACAGGACGTCCCACAAAAGTGATCCCTCACACAGCTATAATAAAAGTTATGGCTGCAGCGTTCGCTCGCTCACACAGGCAAATCTGTTACCTATTGTTTGCTCGCTGAGTCGTCAAAATTCACTGAGCGGCTGAATGCGAACAGCTGAGCGATTGCTGTTTATACGCAAACGATTATTTTTATGCCTACAACAAATGAGAAGTGAACAAATTCTCGTTCGTCATACAATCATTGGCTCTGTACGGCCCCGTCCATGGCAGGGATTTCGCCGGCGAATCACGCTGGCTGCTATGGAAAGCACCGGCCTCGTGTCCATGAGCAGAGAATTATTGCGAATCTCCGCTTGCGGCCCACAATTCACAGCATGCTGCGAATTGCCCCTATTCTCCGCGGTCAGCCTATCTGCGGAGAACCGTCTGCCGGCTCCTGCTCCCGCGGCTAAAATTTGCCGCAGGATATCGCAACGCCCATGGACAGGGGGCCTTACACTGAACGATTAAAGTTCAAATTCGCACGAGCCAAAGATTTTTGGAAAAATAATCCCTCCGTGTAGAAGGGCCCCCACACCTCAGATCGAGTGTTCAGCTAACAGCTATTCCCTTCCTCCATCTCCCAAATACACCTGCACAGCCTCGCCGAAAGTGATCCCATTAGGGAAAGGGAAAAACTGCTAGCAGACACCTCTGGCAGCAGATTACCTCTGAGGATTGGGCATGCCGAAATCCAGCATCCTCAATCCTTCTTCCCCCTCAGGTGTGCCGTGAATTTCTTTATGCATGTTCTAGCTATGTCACAGTCTTACGATCTCCCACAATGCTCAGCAGTCTTAGGCCAGCTGTACACGGGAGAGACGGATTTTGCATGCGGGATCCTGCAGCAGCGATCAAAGCAGCGCAAGTTGTGGTCCACTGTGGGGACTTTAAAAAAAAAAAAAAAAAAAAAATTTAAAAAAGTTTTTTTTAATTATTAAAAAAATAAAAAGTAATAAACGTTTACAAGAAAAACCCTTTTGCCATATTTATAATAAAAGAATTGAAATAGTAAAACCAAAAAACATATTTGGTACGGCTGTGTCCGTCAAAGTCTGATCTACCAAAGTGACGCATTTACCCCGCACAGTGAACGGCGTCAGAATAAAAAGAAAGAACACTAGAATTGCGGGTTTTTTTGGTCATCCTGTCTCCAAAGAAAAAAAATGTAATAAAAAGCAGTCAGAAAGCCGTCTGTACTCCAACATGGTACCAATAGAAATTACAGGACGTCCCGCAAAAAGTGAGCTGCTGCACAACTATGTTGACAGAAAATAAAGTTATGGCAGCCAGAAGATGGCGGCGGGAAATAAGTGGAAAAAAAATAACAGTACAAAAAAAAAGGTATACATTTAGTATCGCAGTAGTCGTACCGACCCATAGAACAAAGTCACATTATTCTGTTTCAATTTGTGCGCCGTAGGAACAAGACGCCCCTAAAGATGGCAAAAGTTCTTTTATTCCCATTTCACTACACTTAGAATTTTTTTTTAAGAGTTTTTCAGTACAGTAAATGGCACCATTGAAAAATACAACTCGTCCTGCAAAAAACAAGCCCTCATACAGCAGCGTCAATGGATAATAAGGCTGGGTTCACACACGCCGGAATCCCAGCGGAAATCTCGCAGTTTGGCTGCAGCGAAAAACCTTGAGATTTCCGCCGGGAAAAGCGCTGCTTCAAATCCCACGGCACTTAGCCGCGGGTTTTGAAGCGGCCTGGCTGCACGCTCTTTCGCTGCGGCCGGCGCTCCCATAGAGGAGAGCACGGCCATAGCGGAAGAAGAAAAAAAATGAACATGCTGCGACCGGCAAATCCACGCTGCAGCGCCAGCTTTGCCGCGGCGGATTCACCGTCACGTGTGGAAGAGATTTCTGAGAAATCTCGTCCACATGGCTGGCTTATCCTGGGATTAGCGGCTGCGGGCGGATTTGCCGTGGCGAGATTCCGGTGGAATGGCCCAGTTCTCCCCCAAGAGGTGACTGTGGGGAAGACGAACCGGGCAAGTTCAACACCCAATCCTTTTGTTCTGAGGAAAGACAGGCTGCTGCCAGAGGTGTTTGGCGGTGGCTTACTCTCCCTTCCCGTCAGCATCGAGCACACATGGCTATGGGGGTTGTGTCCGTAGGAATAGCTGTCGGCCACAACCAATCGGCCGACAGCCATAGAAGGTGTAGGGAGCACCCTTAGTCACGAATGGAGAGGAGAACTATGAGAGGTAAGAAAAGTGATGAATCTGCCAAGTTGTAAAACATTGTAGGCGAGTTATCCCACGGATTGCCACAAGGACCTCGTGAATCCTAGCGGACAACTGCAGACCTGGGAGTCATTACCTTTAATGTGGTAGCCACATTTCCTGCAGCTACACTCGGAGATGTATTCACTTTAACAGGGGATACGAAGCGAGGCCTTTTAGTTGCATTTCCAATGAGGCGTTGGCTCGGCGCCGCTGATCGCCTCATATTGAGGCTATCTGAAATAAATAATGGCACGCTGTTAAACTGCAGCAACAATCACACAATGATTCACCGCTGCGCCGCTGATATTTTTCCTCCCGTCCAATTCTAATGTTTCCACGTTGCGTTAGCGGCGCCTGCAGCTGCTTATCTTCCTTGCTCATAGAATAAACATGCCCTATGAAGTTCGTAGAGAGGGGGGCCTGTGCTCAGAAAACCCCTCTATGTGTCAGAACGGAAACCCGCCTTGTAAGAGGGGCTCCTGCTCCAGTGGACCCGACATCTCCAGGAATTTACATGGTTGGTAATGCAAGTCTTAGTAGATTATTATATGCTACAAATAATATTCGTTTTTACTTTGGCAGCAGTGCTGGGTGACAACCGAAATACTGACCATGACAGCCGCACTCGCCGGAGACTCCTGGAAGAGCTGGCACTGCTGGGTGCCCCACGTATTCACCCACCCGTGGGCTGGATTCACACGAACGTATATCGGCTCGGTTTTCACGCCGAGCCGATATACGTCCTCCTCATCTGCAGGGGGGGGGGGGGGAGGATGGAAGAGCCAGGAGCAGGAACTGAGCTCCCGCCCCTCTCTGCCTCCTCTCCACCCCCTCTGCACTATTTGCAATGAAAGGAGGCGGGGTGGGGCGGGGCTAAGTTCCAAGAATTAGCCCCGCCCCACCTCTCCCCATACTGACCGAAATACTGACCATGACAGCCGCATTCGCCGGAGACTCCTGGAAGAGCTGGCACATCTCCTGGGTGCCCCACGTATTCAATGGTCAGCACTGCTGATTTACAGCACTGGGGGCCTGGGATCAAATCCCACCAAGGATATCTACATGGAGTTTGTATGTCCTCTGTGTGTTTGTGCGGGTTTCCTCTACACATCCAAAAAACAAAACAAACAAAAAAAAAAACACATACTAAGGCTGGGTTCCCACGGCACAGAAATCTCACAGAATGTCCACCGCAAGACCGCACAGAAATTCCGTGAGATTTCCGCAGCGGAAGGCCGCTTTACCACCCGTCCATTTGGCATGGGTATGAAGCACCTTTATTCTGCAGCGGAAACGGCGATACAAGTGACTATCATGGATCTGAATTACGCGCTGCATGTCAGTGTCCGTGCAGCTCATGGAGGAGACTTCTGCAAATCTCATCCACTTTGCGGCTTAGTCTCAGGCCTCATGTCCACGGGAAAAATAAGGTCCGCGTGGATTTCTGCTGCGGATTTCCACAAACGGATGCACTATTAATTGTCTTTTTTTTTTGCATGTAGGAGATCAATTCAGATAGAGGACGATTGAGCCCACCCGCGTGTGATCCGCGTTAGGATGAAGCATGCTGCGGGTTTTTTTCTGCACGCGAAATCCACAAATCACTTAAAATTCCAAGGGATGCAAAAAAATATTGCCATGTAGAGATTAAAAAATATTTCTTTTTAAAACACAAACCTCATGCGATTGTAGCCCTAAAAATGTTTTTTTTTAGGCAAAAATCCAGTTGATGACCTGAAGAATCATCAATAGTGTTTTGTCTGGAAAACCCCTTAACCCTTACCAATCCAATTTTGGATTCAGGGTTTTTCAAGGGCGCTTTCTCTTTCTGACGTTATACAACACCACCATCTGCTGGCTAAAGCCAGTACTGCAGTATGTGATGTGCCAGAGAAGATCCGACAGCGGAGCGGCCAGAAATACACAGTAAGAATACCCTGTCGGACGTTTTCCCACATCGGAGCTGTACACGCTTCAATCAGAATGTCTGAAGACGTGGATTAGAAAGGGTTAATATTATCTCCATCCGCGCACGGATGTTTGTATTTCCCGCACCGTCGCTTAGCGATGACGCGGGTACCCAGAGCCTATATGTAATATTAATTGCGCATGGACTGCGGGTCGGACGCCTCCACTGACTTCAATAGAGGCCGTCTGCATGGATTCTGCGGCAAAATAAAGCACGCAGCGATTTTTCTTCCATTCGCAGAATACGCCGCTCATATCCGCAAGCGTCAAGGAGAAAGCAGAACGACGCGCCTTCCAACGCCTGCGTCTTGCTGTGGAAAGTCCGAACAGACGGCAATCGCAGATTTCGCCATTAATCCGTTTATGTGGGACTTTCCCTTAAAGAGTCGCAATTTGTTTTGCACAAAACAGTCAGTTTTATAGATTTATGCCCCCTGTAATCTTTGGGGGGGAGGGGGGGTTTGATTACTTTAGGGGTGCGGTCCGGGGTCTATACGTTTAGGGGTCCTAGAGTTCGGGGCGGCAGATTTGGGGTCTGTAATCATTTTGAGAGGTGTGGATTGGGGTAAAGTGTCGTATATGGAGCCCCCTATAGAAACGGGCGACACAGCGGGGAGATTTAGGACATGGTCTAAAATAAAGAAGCCGTGCCAAACCGAAAAACATAGAGGGGCTCGCCTGTAGGGGCGTGAACGACTGAACGGCAAACAATAACAAAAGAAACAGAACCGCTCGCAGCGCAACAAAAGCTGCGCTGTGATTGGTTGCTAGGGGCAACGAAGACCTTTTTCTTCTAGACAGTTTGGTAATTCTGCCCCATATATTGCGCAGTCACCCAGCGCCCCGCTTTATATTACGCCATCCTGGATGTCTCTGCTGTATGGTTATCCCACCTCACTACAGTACTGGGATAATAATGGCAGTCACCCAGCCTTCCCGGACTCTGACTAGAACCAGACAGTATCCCTATGTGACGGGAAGGATTACAGAGGAAGCCCATGTAGACTCCATACTCACAGCCGCAGTCAGCCCTCAAACCTACCTCTCTCCCAGCATGCACTCCGACCCGCCAATTCCCTCCACTATATGAAAGGCAGCGAGTGTTAAGGCTTTGTTCGCTAAATAAAGTTTATTGAATACAAGAAAGAAAAAAAAAAACAATCCGAGTCCTCTAGTTGCTATAGTAACGAGCTGCCGGGAGAGTTGAGGAGAGGGAAACATAACGCGGCCTCTGGTTACCATAGCAACCAACTGTGCCACTTGTTACTATAGCAACCGGCAGCACGTGCTGCATAGCGGCTCATTGATAAAAGCAGGAGAGTGAACTAATGAGTTGTAGGGCTGTAGTGGCGGGAGGGCCGCGGGGCACGTGAATATGACTGCTGTAATGAGAAAATGGCCTTCAGAACGTATTTGTACTTGTTGAGGAGGAGGAGGAGCGAGTCTTGGGGCTCATTCACACAGGCGTAGGCGGAACGTGCTGCGGTCTACCTGCAGCGGTTTACAAATTGACAACCGTACGCTCCGGGGCCGGCAGAGACCGCGTATGGACCGCGAATGGCCGCATACCTCTTGCACACGGACAAGCGCAGTGCGTTCAGAGCGGGGATACGTATGAAAACTCTGTCCATATGCAATGCATTACGTAAGGACAGTGTATCATACACTGCCCATGCGAGGTATAGCACTCACGCTGCGTGATACGGGGGCAAATGGCGCCTGCTGCCATTTATTTCTCTTGCGTAGCGATACGCAGCGTCCATTGACTACATTCAGTGCTTGAGATACACGTGTACCCAGTGTGCGGTGCCAATGCGCCCGTGTAAACGAGCCCTTACAGTGCGTGGGGACGATGGTAGTGCGGCGCCGTGCTGCACATGGAGACATCAGTCCACTAGAAGACATTGGCGCAATCAGACATTCTCTGTGATTGTAAGGCTGATGTGAGGGATTACAGTGTCAGAGCAAATGGGTCACTATTAGAGATGAGCGAGTGTACTCGGAAAAGCACTACTCGCTTGAGTAATTTGCTTTATCCGAGTATCGCTGTGCTCGGGTCTGAAGATTCGGGTGCCGCTGCGCTGCGGGAGAGAGGGAGAGAAAGATCTCCCCTCCGTTCCTCCCCGCTCTCCCCTGCAGCTCCCCGCTCCGTGCCGGCACCCGAATCTTCAGACCCGAGCACAGCGATACTCGGATAAAGCAAATTACTCGAGCGAGTAGTGCTTATCCGAGTACGCTCGCTCATCTCTAGTCACTAATTGCGGAAAACACTACTTTTGAAGGGAGTCTCTAGTACTCTGTTGTACCGCCTCTAGCTTGGATACAAGATGTGATAAAGGGGGCATGGAGGCTCTAGTACCCTGTTGTACCGCCTCTAGCTTGGATACAAGATGTGATAAAGGGGGCATGGAGGCTCTAGTACCCTGTTGTACCCCCTCTAGCTTGGATACAAGATGTGATAAAGGGGGCATGGAGGCTCTAGTACCCTGTTGTACCGCCTCTAGCTTGGATACAAGATGTGATAAAGGGGGCATGGAGGCTCTAGTACCCTGTTGTACCGCCTCTAGCTTGGATACAAGATGTGATACAGGCAGGCATAGAGGCTCTAGTACCCTGTTGTACCGCCTCTAGCTTGGATACAAGATGTGATACAGGCGGGCATGGAGGCTCTAATACCCTGTTGTACCACCTCTAGCTCAAATACAATATGTGATACGGATTGGCATGGAGGCTCTAGTACCCTGTTGTACCACCTCTAGCTTGGATACAAGATGTAATACTGGTAGGCCTGGAGGCTCTAGTACCCTGTTGTACCACCTCTAGCTCAAATACAATATGTGATACGGATTGGCATGGAGGCTCTAGTACCCTGTTGTACCACCTCTAGCTTGGATACAAGATGTGATACCAGCAGGCATTGAGGCTCTAGTACCCTGTTGTACCGCCTCTAGCTCAGATACAAGATGTGATACAGGTGGGCATGGAGGCTCTAATACCCTGTTGTACCGCCTCTAGCTTGGATACAAGATGTGATACCAGCGGGCATTGAGGCTGTAGTACCCTGTTGTACCACCTCTAGCTTGGATACAAGATGTGATACAGGCAGGCATGGAGGCTCTAGTACCCTGTTGTACCGCCTCTAGCTTGGATACAAGATGTGATACAGGCAGGCATGGAGTCTCTAGTACCCTGTTGTACCGCCTCTAGCTTGGATACAAGATGTGATACAGGCAGGCATGGAGTCTCTAGTACCCTGTTGTACCACCTCTAGCTTGGATACAAGATGTAATACCAGCGGGCTTTGAGGCTCTAGTATCCAGTTGTATCGCCTCTAGGCTGGATACAAGATGTGATACAGGCAGGCATGGAGACATACAGGTTCTGTATGGTATCCTCAGCATATTTTTGCACATTTGCTGTAACTGAGCCTCTGGATTATGCAAACTCGTAGGCTGTGGAAGTTGGCATCCCAGATGGTCCCATACATGTTGTGTTGGTGATAAATCCGGTGACCAGGCAGCCATGGAAGTGTGACAATGTTATGGAGGCATTCCCCTGTTTTACATGGAAAATCATATGATTTTCACCGACTACGATAGTAAAAAAGCAGAATTTGAAACCAATGATTTACAACGGCTTCCTTCCCATCACCGATGTTTTCACTGATGCCATGTTGAGAGAATACACATTTGCAGCATGCCCGATCTTTCTGCGATGTGCGATATTTAAAGGTTATTTATTTTTTTAAATCTCCCATGTTTCCCTATTGTGCCTCCTTTTTATCGCAACGCAACGCAACAAACGTGCGTTGCAATGTGATTTTAAAATTAGAAAGTCCCATTGACTTTTGCGATAAAAAATGCGGCAGCAATGCGGGATTATTTTCCCCAAAAAAACATAGCTGACGCTCCAAAATCGCAGCAACAAAGACGCGATTTTGCCTTGATTTTCATACGGCAAAATCGCTTTCGCCCGTGTGGAACTAGCCTAAAGGTGTTATTAAACAGGCAATTAATAGTCCCAATATACATTCTCTTGCGTTGCGCAGTCATTTGTTGAGGATTCTCCATGCAGAATCTGCTGCATTTGAACAATGCCTTATGGGGAAGACGCAATAATATGGGGGCATTTACAGGTGCGATTTTTCTCTCACGGCGCTGCGAGAAGCAAGGCAAGAGAAAAATCTCAGCATCTCTTATTTTTGGGTAATAATAACACCCATTCTGCCTTATGGGAGCTAAAAAAAAAATTGCAGCACGCTCGTATAGACATGCAAGTTTCATGCGAGTATGATCCGATTTATTATTTTTTTATGCGTGTTTTTCACGCATGGGAAAATTGCAAGTGCTGTGATGTCAATGCAATGCGGTTTTCTCGCAAAACACATTGCACCCGCATACAAATTGCACCTTTGCAGGAGTCCTCTTGCTCTCATAATGGAGATTCACGCACAGCATATTTTTCTGTTGCGGATGTGGATACAGTAAATCCGTACGTGTTACATGCGAGTATGGATGTGGATACAGTAAATCCGTACGTGTTACATGCGAGTATGGATGTGGATACAGTAAATCCGTACGTGTTACATGCGAGTATGGATGTGGATACAGTAAATCCGTACATGTTACATGCCAGTATGGATGTGGATACAGTAAATCCGTACGTGTTACATGCGAGTATGGATGTGGATACAGTAAATCCGTACGTGTTACATGCCAGTATGGATGTGGATACAGTAAATCCGTACGTGTTACATGCGAGTATGGATGTGGATACAGTAAATCCGTACGTGTTACATGCCAGTATGGATGTGGATACAGTAAATCCGTACGTGTTACATGCCAGTATGGATGTGGATACAGTAAATCCGTACGTGTTACATGCGAGTATGGATGTGGATACAGTAAATCCGTACGTGTTACATGCGAGTATGGATGTGGATACAGTAAATCCGTACGTGTTACATGCGAGTATGGATGTGGATACAGTAAATCCGTACGTGTTACATGCGAGTATGGATGTGGATACAGTAAATCCGTACGTGTTACATGCGAGTATGGATGTGGATACAGTAAATCCGTACGTGTTACATGCCAGTATGGATGTGGATACAGTAAATCCGTACGTGTTACATGCGAGTATGGATGTGGATACAGTAAATCCTTACGTGTTACATGCCAGTATGGATGTGGATACAGTAAATCCATACGTGTTACATGCCAGTATGGATGTGGATACAGTAAATCCGTACGTGTTACATGCGAGTATGGATGTGGATACAGTAAATCCGTACGTGTTACATGCGAGTATGGATGTGGATACAGTAAATCCGTACGTGTTACATGCGAGTATGGATGTGGATACAGTAAATCCGTACGTGTTACATGCGAGTATGGATGTGGATACAGTAAATCCTTACGTGTTACATGCCAGTATGGATGTGGATACAGTAAATCCGTACGTGTTACATGCCAGTATGGATGTGGATACAGTAAATCCGTACGTGTTACATGCGAGTATGGATGTGGATACAGTAAATCCGTACGTGTTACATGCCAGTATGGATGTGGATACAGTAAATCCATACGTGTTACATGCGAGTATGGATGTGGATACAGTAAATCCGTACGTGTTACATGCCAGTATGGATGTGGATACAGTAAATCCGTACGTGTTACATGCCAGTATGGATGTGGATACAGTAAATCCGTACGTGTTACATGCGAGTATGGATGTGGATACAGTAAATCCGTACGTGTTACATGCGAGTATGGATGTGGATACAGTAAATCCGTACGTGTTACATGCGAGTATGGATGTGGATACAGTAAATCCTTACGTGTTACATGCCAGTATGGATGTGGATACAGTAAATCCGTACGTGTTACATGCCAGTATGGATGTGGATACAGTAAATCCGTACGTGTTACATGCGAGTATGGATGTGGATACAGTAAATCCGTACGTGTTACATGCCAGTATGGATGTGGATACAGTAAATCCGTACGTGTTACATGCGAGTATGGATGTGGATACAGTAAATCCGTACGTGTTACATGCCAGTATGGATGTGGATACAGTAAATCCGTACGTGTTACATGCCAGTGTGGATGTGGATTTGCCGCAGCCTTGCTTCATATTTCACCCTTTGCAAAGATCAAAATCACATAAGCAAATCTGCAGCAAGTCCACATCAAAATGCTTCTAGGAAAGAATACCTCTATAATACAACATCCAACGCAGCGTGCTAAGATTTTTTTTGACAGATTCAGTAAAAAACAAAATGGTGTTTTTCCGTTTGACTCTATAAAATCAGAAATATACAAATACAAAAACACTCAAGCCAGTTTACCCCATACCAGAATCAGGATGCGCGAAGTGTGATGCATCATAACCAGCAATCAATGTAAAGGAATAATCCTTCAGGCTTTATTTGATATGTTACTTACCATTAACTAGTCTCAAATACGGTAGAGCATTGGTGGTAAACATTATGAGGACCTTTTAATGCAGCCCTTGACTACATCCTAGGGCAGTGGTGGCGAACCTATGGCACGCGCACCTTGACATTAGTGTGCACCCAGGAGATCCTCCTCCCCTGAGTCCTCTCCTCCTTAGTTCTGCAGGAGAGGACAAGAGAGGAATCATTCCGAGTTCACACGTCAGTGTGCACCTGGGATCAGTGCCGAGAAGAGGAGGAGCGGTGCTGACTACAAGGAGGAGGTAAATATATACGGGTTGGAGAGGGCTATTACTACTGAGGCTATTGAAGGGATTAATATTACTACTGGGTCTTCTGAAAGGGTTACTATTATTACTGGGGCTACTGAGAGGAGTTAATATTACTACTGGGGCTATTGTGGGGAATAATACTACTGAGGGGGTTAATATTACTGGGGCTACTGAAAAGGTTAATATTACTGGGGCTACTGTGGGGTTATTATCATTACTCGGGCTACTGAATGGGGTTAATATTACTACTGGTGCAGTGTCCTAGTACACCATCCTGGTCCCCTCCATAAATGCCATACATGTTTGTCTTATGTAGATGCACTGTTGAAAGCCTGTCTTGTCAATTCCAGTGTGTGTTGCACAGCTGCGGCGCTTGAGAGGTTACCTCTTCATAAAATCATTGCCTGCCTGTAAATGTATCAGTCTGTCTTGTCATGTGGTGTAAATGAAGGTATAAATAGGAGTGCTTGAGAGCAGGAAAGGGGGGTTCCATCTTCACTGTAGTTCCAGCTTGTCTTCTACAACACAGAGCCATATGGAAGCACCTTCAGCTTCCTTGTGGTGAAGATGGAGGAAGAGGAGAGATATCCCGTAGGGAATGAAAACTGGATGTGAGTGGAGTGAATCCCAAAACTTAAGAGAGAGCACTCGTAAGTAATGCTATAAGAGAAACCAAGTGCAGAGGTACTAATTTAGGTTTTCTACGCGGCTGTCTAAAGCCAGGATCCCCGCATAGAGGTATGCTGCTAAGAGACACCCATGAGTCTCCAGTGTGGGGTGCAAATCTTAAAAGTCATTTATAATACTGCCAGAGTGTTTGTGGAGTGACCCCTACCACCTTCCTCCTCCGGAGTGCTCCCTGTCCAGGAGCGGTACCTTACAGATTACGTGGACTGTAGGACCGTTTTTATTCTGTGTTTCCTCTCTGAGCCCTTCAGTTGCCTACACCGTATATACTGTACCTAATTTATCCTGTAAAATTATTATATACAGTTTATTCAAATAAAGTTTATACCGGGCACTAACCGTTAATGGGGAACCAAGGTATTCAGAATCCATGTCTGTGATTATTCTCCGTTACTACCCCCATCCTCCTGTTTATTGGCATTTCCTATCCTAGGGGTGTCTTTGGTAATCTGCAGGTATGCTCTGGCCTTGACTGTGTGTCATCCCTCAGGAAAAGGAGCCTGGTAAGTGCCGCCGTGACAAGCCAACACTAAACCCTCCCAGCTCCCCACGTAAGTCAGGTGTCGGGAGTGCTCCTCTGGGGTACTGCACTGGGGCTGAAAGGGTTAATATTGCTGGGGCTGCTGAGAGGGGTTAATATTACTACTTGGGCTACTGTGCGAATATTATTACTACTGAGGGAGGTTAATATTACTGGGGCTACTGAAAGGGTTAATATTATCACTGAGGCTGCTGAGGGGGTTACTATTATTACTGGGACTACTGTGGGGTTGTTATTATTATTACTCGGGCTACTGAGGGAGTTAATATTACTACTGTGGGGTTATTATTACTGCAGCTACTGTGGGGTTAAATTTTGCTACTGAGAGGGTTATTACTGGAGCTACTGTGGGGTTAATATTACTGCTGAGGACCACTGTGGGGGTAACTATCGTTATCGAGGCCACTGTGGGGGTAACTATCGTTACTGAGGCCACTGTGGGGGTAACTATCGTTACTGAGGCCACTGTGGGGGACACTAACTACTGAGGCCACTGTAGGGGTCACTGTTACTACTGGGGCCACTTAGGGGGTCACTGTTACTACTGGGGCCACTGTGGGGGTAACTATTGTTACTGAGGCCACTGTGGGGGACACTAACTACTGGGGCCACTGTGGGGGTCACTGTTACTACTGCGGCCACTGTGGGGGTCACTGTTACTACTGGGGCCACTGTGGAGGTCACTATTGTTACTGAGGCCACTGTAGGGGTCACTGTTACTACTGGGGCCACTTAGGGGGTCACTGTTACTACTGAGGCCACTGTAGGGGTCACTGTTACTACTGGGGCCACTGTGGGGGTCACTGTTACAAAAATACAGTTACAAAAAACTGTCAAAATCTGCACTATTGCTGTGGATTTTGACAAGAAATCAGTTGCGTATCCACAGCTGATTTCATACCATGCAGCGCTCCCCCTCACCTCATCCGAAGGCTTCCCACTGTCGGCACTCCTCAGCGGCCTGGTCAGGTGAGGCCACTACAGGTTACTGGGGAGCGCTAACAGCGGAAAGCCTAGGGAGGAGATGAGGAGGAGCGCCGCATAGTATGAAATCAGCTGCGGGTACGCAACTGATTTCCAGTCAAAATATGCACCAATGGTGCTCCAATACTCCAGCTAGGAAATAAAACACAGGGCATTCCTCCACGTCTATTTTGAACACAGCCCTGTCGTTTTTATAATAACAGAGGTAAAAATCATACGTCGAGATAAGCCCCGCCCCCTGACAAGTTGGCATTTTGCTATAAATAAGTGGGGTTTGGGTGGCAGTTTAGGCACTCTGTCCCTGAAAGGTTCGCTGCTATTGTCCTAGGGAAACACATAATATTCACATCCTTTTAGCAGAGAGGTGGCCACAGATATGCAGTCACTGTACACTCCAATTATGGGAGATAAGTGTTACGGACAGCGAACCAACCGGTTTGGCTTAGGGCTAAACCTATGGGCGTTATCCTGCCGGTTTTGCCAGTATTCACCCTTTAACCCCTGTACAGGGATCTGGACTCCGCTGCAGGAAACCAAGTAAGCCACTACCTCTTGTGAGGGGACACAAACGACATGACTAATAACAAATAATGTTAAAAAAAATTTGCCATAGCAAAAGAGCCCCTTGTTTCACCCCAGTGTCTGACCACTGCGCCAAAGTAATAGTTTTTCTTAAAGGGAACCTGTCACCTCTTCTGAGGCAACTAAACCGCCTACACCTCTACAACATGGGAATATTGCTCATTCCAAAAGTTATTTTGTTAAAAAGATACGGATTACTTACCGGTAGTCCCATTTCCAGGAGTCATCACGACGGCCCCATTACGTATGGAGGTTGCCCTCTGACCCAGGTAGGGACAGGAAGAGTTTAAAAGCACCTCCCTTTCCACCATGCTTTAGTGACTTACAAATTATTACGGTGGACAATGTTTACTAAACCTAAATTTACCTTTATTTGGTCATATTTACATTGAAGAACATAAATTATTCTAAAAGGGAGGGAACTATGGGCCGTCGTGATGACTCCTGGAAATGGGACTACCGGTAAGTAATCCGTGTCTTTCCAGAGCGTCATCCCGACGGCCCCATTACATATGGAGTATACCAAATTATAGGCGACTTTAGGTGGGACTACTGCCTGAAGGACTTTTCGTCCATAGCCCAGGTCTTTGTCCGACTGGACGTTAACCCTATAGTGTCTGATAAACGTATGTTGCTAGACCAGGTGGCTGCTTTGCAAATTTGCTCGGCAGACGCCTGGCCTTTTTCTGCCCAGGAGGAGGAGAGAGAGCGTGTGGAGTGGGCTCTAATATTTCCCGGAGGATCGAGGCCCCTGGCTTTATATGCCTCTTGGATGGCAGTCTTGATCCACCTCGCGATGGTGCCCTTAGATGCCGTCTTTCCTTTTGCCGGCCCCTGAAATTGGATAAAGAGGTTATTATTTTTACGGAAAGAGCGGGTAGCCTCTAGATACGCTAGAACGGCTCTCCTAACGTCTAGGCTATGAAATTCTCGTTCTTTTTCATTGCGGGGATTTTGACAGAAGGAGGGCAGAGTAATCGTTTGCTCCCTATCGAATCATGACACTACCTTCGGTAGGAAGGCTGGGTCCAATTTGAAGGTAATCCTGTCATCTTGTATTACCATGTATGGTTCAATACAGTATAAGGCTTGTAAGTCCCCTATTCTCCGAGCCGAAGTTATAGCAACTAAAAGGGTAACTTTTAGCGTGAGTAGTCTCAGGGAAAGTTGGGAGAGGGGTTCAAAGGGGGGTTGGCAAAAACTATTTAGGACTATATTTAGGTCCCAGGTAGAGAAAGTTTCTCTAACAAAGGGTCGAAGTCGTTCTGCCCCTTTGAGAAACCTACGCACCCAGCGGTGTTCTGCCAAAGGGAAGTCTAGGTAGGACTCTAGTGCTGCTGTATGAACCTTAAGGGTTCTAGGGCTAAGGCCTTTCTCTAGGCCTGCTTGTAAGAATTCCAGGATTACAGGTATGTCAATCCCTGGGATTTCCCCTGGCTCTATTTTGCAGAAGTCTGTGAACTTCCTCCAAATCCTATCATAGATGGCTGTCGTGATAGGTTTACGGCTCTTTGTCAGGGTAGTAATTACTTTATGGGAGAGTTCCTTCCCACGCAGTATCATGCTTTCAGCATCCATGCTGCTAGATTCAATTTTTCGACCCCCGGGTATGTTAGCAGGCCCTGGAGCAGGAGATCTTCCACGGCTGGTAGTAGGAGTGGACCCCGAATAGTCAAGGCTTTTAGCAGGGGATACCAGGGCCTTTTGTCCCACATAGGGGCAACTAGTATAACTGACACCCCGCTGGTTTGGATTTTCCTGAGGGTGTGGGGGATCAGTGGGAAAAGGGGGAAAGGCGTAGGCTAGGTCCATGTCCCAGTTTTGGGATAGGGCATCTACCCCGCACGGATTGTCTCTTGGTTTCAGCGAGTAAAAGTCAAAGTCCCGGCACTTTGAATTTTTCCTCGTGGCGAACAGGTCTATCTGCGGTTCTCCCCACTGGCAGATTAGTTGGTCGAAGACTCGCTGGTTCAGCCCCCATTCTCCTGGAAGGATGCTCTGTCTGCTCAGGAAGTCGGCAACGACGTTTGTGGACCCTTTTAGATGGATCGCTGAGAGAGACAGCACGTTGGATTCCGCCCAGCGGAGTATCTTTGTCGCCAGTTGCTGCAGGTGTGGGTGTCGCGTTCCCCCTGGTGACAAACAAACGACAGAGCTGTCATATTATCAGTTAGAATTTTGATATGCCTTCCTCTTATAAGGGGTTCTGCTGCCTGAAGGGCCTCCCAGATTGCCCTTAATTCTCTGAAATTTGATGAGCGCTTAGCTACTTGGGGGTCCCAGATTCCCTGTAGATTTAGGTCGGCTACTTGCGCTCCCCATCCTGTTTTGCTGGCATCTGTTGTGATGGGTACAGTAGGTTCTTGCGACCAGGAGGTACCTTTGCTTAGGTTCCTCTGCGAGGTCCACCAGCGTAGGGACTCTTTGACTCGGACGGACAGGCTCACCTTCTTATCCAGGGATGTCTGCCGTTTGTCCCAGTTGGCAAGGATGAATCCTAGTAGTTGTCGAGTATGGGCTTGTGCCCATGGGACTATCTGAATGCAGGCTGTTAGAATGCCCAGCACCTTCATTGTTTCTCTGATAGAAACCGTCGTAGCCTGACAAAGGGAGGTTACTCTTTGGATGAGGTCTTCCTTCCTAGATGATGGAAGCCGAGATTCCTGGATGTGGGAGTCTAGTAATACCCCCAGGTATACCTTCTGTGTACCTGGGTTCAGGTCGGACTTTTGTTTGTTGACTATCTACCCCTAAACTGTTTAGGGTAGACAAGACCATGGATAGGTCTATACGTATAGTCTTTTCTGTCCTTGACACTAGCAAGAAGTCATCCAGATATGGTAATATACAGATTTGGTTCCGTCTGAAATAGGCTACCATCTCTATTACTATTTTTGTGAACACCCGAGGGGCGGTGGAGATTCCGAATGGGAGGGCCGTAAATTGATAATGCTGGATCCTGTCACCCTCCCGCAAAGCGAATCTCAAGTACTTGTGATGGACTGCAGCTATTGGGACGTGACAGTATGCATCTTTGAGATCTATAGTGCACATTACACTATCCCGGTCTATTAGTGAGACGATAGATCTCACTGTTTCCATCTTAAATTTTTTGTATGAAATAAATTTATTTAGTGCCTTAAGGTTAAGGCTAGTCGTAATGGAACCGTTTGGTTTTTTGATTAGAAATAGGGGGGAATAGAATCCCTCACCCCTTTCATGATCAGGGACTTGTGCAATGACCCCTAAGTCCTTGAGTTCCTGTACACCCTCTATGAGGTTCCCTTGTTCCTGTAGGGACCCAGGGGAGGTTATGAGGAATCTCCTAGGGGGTAGAGAGTGGAACTCAATTCGGTACCCTGCTTCAATTATTTGGAGTACCCAGGGGTTAGATGTTATCCCCTGCCACTGGCTTAGATAGCCCGCTAATCTACCCCCTGTTTGTTCAGGAGAGGGTTGAGCTTCCTTACCCCAACCTCCCTTGCGGTACGACCATCTTCCAGTCTTCCCTTTTCCTTTAACTTCGGGAGGTGGCTGGCGTGTCCTCCTTGGAAAGGATGGTTTCCTGAAAGGTTGTCTGTCGGGAAGGGTCTTGCTCTTGTCGCCGACTTTCTCTAGGATTTTGTCCAGAACGGGCCCAAACATGTATTCCCCTTGGAAGGGGATGGCGCAGAGCTTATTTTTGGATGTTATGTCTGCGGCCCATGTCTTCAGCCATAATGCCCTTCTCGCTGAATTACTAAGGACTCCGGTTTTTGCACCGTATCTCACTGTCTCCGCTGATGCGTCAGCCAGGAAAGCGGTAGCCATTTTTAGGAGGGGAAGACAACTGGCTAACTCCTCTCTGGGGGCCCGATCTTTGATGGAGGCTTCCAGCCTGTTTAGCCATAGCACCATGGATCTGGCCACAGAAGTTGAGGCTATGTTGGCCTCAATGGTGAAGGATGTTGCCTCCCAGGCTTTCTTCATTAATCCGTTGATCCTTTTATCCATCGGATCAGACAGCTAGGAAGTGTCCTCAAAGGGCAAGAGGGTTTTCTTGGCCACTTTTGCAATTTGTATGTCCACCTTAGGGGTCTCCCTGTACAGGCGGACGTCCTCAGTGGCGAACGCGAGCCGGTTTCGGATTTCTCTTGAAACCGCTATTCTTTTTTCCGGCTCCTGCCATTCGTCTGCAATTACTTGTTGCAGGGTCTGATTGACCGGGAACATGGTCTTTCTCCTGGACCGGAGGCCGCCGAACATCTCATCTTGGATTGTCCTAGGCGGGTTATCCTCTTCTATTTGCATCGTCTCCCTCACCGCCTTGATGAGGTGCGCAATGTCGCTTGATGAGAAATAATATTTTCTCTCATCTTCTATAGGAACTGGTGGGTCCTCTAATTCTCCTTTAGACAGGAGCTCCAGTGATTCACCGGAGAGTGAGCTCGCCGATTCGGTCTGCCTTGGCTTTTTAGGGACCCGTGACGGACCTGGCTGGGCCTGGGGAAGGGACGCCATGGAGGCCTGCAATTCTTCCCTGATCATACAGCGGATGTCAGTTTTAAATGCCGCTTTTTCTTCTGCAAGTATTTTCCCGGTGCATTCCTCGCATAGGGGCTTTTTATAATTTTCCTCGAGCCTTTTGCTGCAGAAGACGCATTTTTTTGACTTTTTTCTTGGGTCCGTTTTCTTTGGACCTTCCTTATCCATCTACCCATGCAAAGTGGGGGAGAGGGGAGAGAAAAAGGGGAACATATATGCATCCGACTTGGTACAAGTGGCAATTTTTGCGCATTTCCTTTTGGCATATAGCCTACTTACAGTTTGTAGGGTATCAGTCTCTCCCTCTCGTGCTGAGTTGTTGCCGGCAGACATACTCACATGCACTGTCTGGCAGTCAGCAGGATCCTCCATGGAGCGTAGCCTGCTTATATGGGGAGGCTTTTTGAATTTGGCGCCCATTTCCGGGTTCTCGCCATTAGCCACGCCCCCTACATTGAGCGCGTGACGTGACCACGCTGGATGACGTCACCGCTATGCGCGCCGAGGACCAGGGAGGCCGCCGCTGCCGTTCCCCTACCAGGAGGAACTATCCCATCGCGGCATGCGCGAGGGAGACCAGCGCTGCTGAGGCGACTTACGGCTCAGTCGGCGGCGCAGGTCGGGGATGCAGGGACTCGGGAGTGTGCGGCCCCGACCTCTACCCCTCCAGGGGGATCGCACAGCGTGCGGTAAGTTTTCCTTCTTCCTCCGCAGCTTGCCTGGAGCTTGTTCATCTGTCCCACCGTAGGGACAGGAAGACACTAAAGCATGGTGGAAGGGGAGGTGCTTTTAAACTCTTCCTGTCCCTACCTGGGTCAGAGGGCAACCTCCATATGTAATGGGGCCGTCGGGATGACGCTCTGGAACTACTGGTTAACTCATTAATAAGTTTTAAACTTTTTCCACATGGCATGCTAATTCTGACAAATTGATCCAATGGGCGGGCCGGACCATTTCAGCGGCCTAGAGTATGTCACCTTATGTCTCACTGCCAGCTGGACATCACGTAACGCTGCCCCTGATGTGAATGACATACCAGACGCCATCCACAGGGCTTCTGAAATCTCAAGCATCCGCCTAGAGATCACAGCCCGACGCATGTGCAGTAAATTTGGCCCTTCCGTGGGCGGATTCAGCATTTTAATATGCACATGCATGAAATTTTAATAGTCCTGTGGGTGACGCCTGGGACGACATCCACATCAGGGCTCTTTCACACGAGCGTATATCGTCTGCCGTTTTCACGGCCGGACGATATACGCTACGATCTGATGCATCAGATCACATGGCCATATTCCCATGGCGTAAAAGTGCCCAGCCGGGCCGATATAGGGCCGTTGGTCCTAGAACTACAATTCTGAACGGAATACGTCGGCCCCTGCATGGGCTCCTATGAGAGCCAATGACAGCAGCCTGCTAAACTCCCTCCCTCTTCTCTCCTTCTTTCCAGCTGTTTGCAATGGGAAGGGACGGGAAGGGGGTTAAGCTAAGTTCCGCCCTGACCCCTCCCATTGCTGGCTGCAGACAAGGGGCAGTAAGGGGTCGGGTGCCTACCTCCATCCCACCGCCTCCCATTGCAAACAGCCGGAGGGGAGGAGAAAGGAGTGGAGCGGACGAGGGGGAGGGAGGGAGGCAATGGCATTGTGGCCTCGGTGTATATGTGTGGGGGGCTCGTGCCATTTGAACGGATGCACAAACGTTAGATTTGTGCGCCCATTGACACGTGTTTACGGCGCCGGCGGACGCACATAAAAATGCCTGTTTATGCTTCCTTATTTTGGGCTCTCCTGTGCAGATTGAGAGAAGACAGGCAGATAGGCACCTGGCAGTGGGTGAACACATTGGAGTTGGGAATGCCCCGATGGCTGTGACTATGCCATCCTAAGTGCTGAAGACTTACAACATAACTGTATAAGTGAACTGAGAACAGAGCTTGAACTTCTAAGGTAATAACCTTTATGCTCACAGAGAACACTTGGGACCCGACCAGAGCTATTATTGATTGACCAAAGGCCCTTTTACACGGCTCATGCTACGCTATGATCAACAAGATCGGTGCTCATTGACCTGGCCTTCACACGGGCTGATTTAGAACATATAGGAGATGAAAGATCGTACATATGATCGCTCATCACTCAGTTTCATCATCGTTGGCAGCACACCCACCATTCAGAGAGATGTGCTTCCAACAACAATGATCAGCAGCACCTTTACATGGCTCAGTGAACGCGCAACTAAATATTCCTATGAATGTTCTAGCCCGATCATGAGGCTGTGTGAAAATCTCTTTAGCAGATCGGTATTTTGGAATAACTGCAAATAAGGAAGGCGGAACAATGCCTCTGCAGCGCCACCTATAGGATGGCAGCATTCTTGCAAGTCAATGTCAGACACTTTATACAGGCCTTATAACAATGACTGGGAATTCAAAACTAAGCCAGAATACAGCTGTTTTAGGGTGTTTGCCCCTTATTAAAGTGCAGTAGGTTTCTGTCTTGGCTAGTGGGAGGCCTATGACAGGGATTGGGAAGTGTAGTGGCAAAAATCCCTAAACAGCTGTTTGTGTATGGTATTCTTGCTTGGTTTTTAATTCTCAGTCATTATTAGAAGGCTTGCATAAAGTGTTTGACATTGACTTGCAGGAATGCTGTCTTCCAAGAGGTGGCGCTGCAGGGGTATTGTTCCATGTTCCTTATTTGCATATTTCCCAGAGGAGCATGGATGGACTTATAAGTCTCTTCACACCTTCTAGGTGCTCTCCTTAAGGAGAAACAATGCCCTTCCCAACCAGAATCTTGACTGATATGCTTATGTCAGGGAAAAATTTCTGCGTACAGCACCAATCAGGCCCACCCCACTTGCCCCGCTGCCGGCGGTAAAGAAGAAAACACCACACGGAGGTCTGGTATAGTTCCTCACACGGGGACATGACTGCGCTGCCCTTTATTACAGATTACATGAGATCTTATACCCTTTGGTCTCATCACTAGAAATGAGTAATAGTCTCATTGGCTCAAATCCACCGTATAACCATATATGGGAAGTCCGGATTTCCGGCCTGAGACAGTGAAAGTTCAGATGCATAGTTGAACGGTCTTCATCTAGATATGGCGCTTCTGGGAAAACGGCCAAGTACACGGCCTTGTGTCTGGTTCTTCTTTGCTGGGTTTGATACATTTTGTCTTCGCCTTGCAAGGCCTTTTGGAATATCTGATGTAAGGCGACATATAAGTTTTTCTCATTTTAGCATTGAATAGAACTTGCATACAGGTATAAAAGCATAAAGAACATATGGCTATATATATATATATATATATATATATATATATATATATATATATACCCTCACACTTAAAACAAGTGTTTACATAAAAAATGCAATTTTACAGTACGGAATAACATGCGGCCAACC
Organism: Eleutherodactylus coqui; assembly: GCA_035609135.1. Lineage (NCBI taxonomy): Eukaryota > Metazoa > Chordata > Amphibia > Anura > Eleutherodactylidae > Eleutherodactylus > Eleutherodactylus coqui. The sequence continues at coordinate 153,337,170 of CM069413.1, read as the reverse complement.
AGCAAGAACTTTTGTCATCACAAAAGATACCTTTAGTCAATGAATGAACGTTTGCTCCTTTTACGTGGCCCACCAATTGAGCAAACAAACATTTATGCAAATGTTCTTGCCCCCAATAATCAGGGCATGTAGACGGCCCATAAGATTATCTGTCCTGAAGATAGGTCATCAATAATTGATCAGTGAGGTCCACCTCTTGAGATCCCTGCCAATCAACTGATCGCCAGACCCACTGTCAATGCGATCAGCACTGGAAGCGGGTAGCCCTGGCCGTATTGCAGTGGCCTGGCCTGGTACTGCAGGCACGGCTCCTGTTGAATTCAATGTGGAGGAGTTTGAATGGAATGGTGGTTCAGCATGAGTTATGTTGCTCCATTCGGTTTCTCTTGGGGTTGACAAAAACTGCCAAGTGCTGTAGATATTTGTTTCCTTCAACCCCATAGACATTGAAGAGGGCGCCGTCGGCACAGGCTTGTACATTGTACTTCATTCAAACCTTAAAATATACTATTTATAACTCATTTAAAGCCTGAAGAGAACCAGAGAGGTCATAATAATCTAAGCTCTTCATGGGATGTTATGGAATGTGAATGTTTCCCTTTATAGTCACTGTTATCAGCCCCCTTTCATTGTAGTAGGCTGAAGATGAAAACAAGTCTCCTTAAGGGCGGACCCCCCACTGGCATTTTTTTCTCCATTGCGCTGTGAAAGCAAGTGAAAACTCTCGCCTCGCAGTGCGAGAAAAAAAAAAAACGGGATGCCGGGATATCGCCAGTCTTTTCAATGGGGCCAGCGGCAGCAGCGCTAGCCCCATTGAAAAGATATGGAGAATACCGCGGCCTTCTGCTACAGCTGTCACAGCTGTGGCAGAAGTGCAGCATGCTATCCCATTGCTTTCACTGGGATTAGCGTTGCTGCCGGTCCCATTGAAAGCAGTGGTTTTGGCAAACTCTGCAGTATGATTTTTTAGGAAAGGGCTTGAAATATAAACCCTTCCCTGAAAACCATCAATAAGTGGTTAAAAAAGTAAAAAAAAAAAAAAAGTACTCGCCTCTCCACCGCTCACACGCGCCCTCCAGCTGGCTCGACACTGCTATCCAGCACTTTCAGGAGGCGGGGAATCTCCGCCTCCTGAAAAGGCTGTGCTGATTGGCTGAGCGCTCAGCCAATAACAGCTAGTGCTTAGCTATTCATGAGCAACATGGGTATCCTGGTTACGGTGAACGGAATGTATTCTGGATACTTTTGTAGGAAGGGCTTATTAGCTTGATCTCTGTCAACTGATATCCCTTTCACACAATGCTGATGAAAACCAGGGGATGTTAGTGGGAGCATTCTTTTACCAGTTTTTTCCATGGACTGTTCCCGTAGAGAGCCCCTGCAACTCAAAGCTGAAACGGCTTGGCAAAAAAAACACCATATCAATACAAAATCAAAAACAGTGAGTTGAAGCAAGGAATATTTATGGGCAGCAGTATTGTGTTTAAAGGGCCAGGATGCTAAACGGAGGAGCAAGCATTCTGACTCTGCATGTTGGGGGTTACATGGTGTGTATACCAGCCCTCTTGTATCGGTAAGTATATGGCCGCTTTCTGTGATTTTTTTTTGTCTGTATACTTCCCTTTCTGTGACTTTAAATTAATATTAGTGTAGTGATCCACAATAAGCAAGGACTCGTGATGTGGGTTGTGGGCTAACGTATTTTGGCCAAAATATCAGCTAATACCTTGCAATTGTCAGTATTTAAAATGTTCAGTGCGGCTTTGAACGCTGGGGAAGCCTAGGCTGCCGGTGTGGTTCACCTGTGAGCTGCAGGGCAACCCGCTGGTTTCAGATATGGCGTCATTAATAGGTTGTAAACCCGTATGGTGCACCACACGTACCACGTGGTCCGAACACCCTGTATCTACATTGCTGTGCAGGAATAAGCACTAAGCAGCCACCCTCTAAATATAAGGAAGGTGTGTGAGTGGTGGCTCATCAGGGTCCTCACTGGTGTTTCTTGCTCCTCCGTTTAGCAGTCTGGCTGTCTGCATGCTAGAGGATAAGTGGTGTTTATACCTGCTCTCCTATATCGGTAAGTATATAGATGCTTTCTGTGATTTTTTTTTTTTCAGTCTATGATATTTCTCTTTCTGAGATTTTAAGATTAGAAGTTATTCCCTTTCCTCAGGACTTGGCGATTGGAAGAGCTCTCACCACTGAGACCATCGCTAATCTCGAGAAGGGGGTACCCCATGCCCCCTGCCTCTTCAGTGTGAGGCTACTGCAGCCCTCGCACTGAGGAGACTGAATAGAGCACTACTACCGTAGCACTACATTCACTTTCAATAAGGGATAGCTGAGTGGCACCCGCTTGGCCATTTCCGTCAGTCCTATCGAAATGAATGGCGCGCCAAAAATCACATACTCGGCCAGCAATCCATTCATTCTGATGCGACCTCTGCTGCAACAGAGCGGGACATGGGAGTCCCATTCTTGAGATCAGCGGAGGTCTCAGTAGGGACTACCCCACCGATCAACAAGTTATCCCCGATCCCGTGGATAAAGGATAGCTTCTAATCTTGGTACAACCCCTTTAACAATAAGGATTTGTTAACCCTTTCACGTTACAACAGAAGATATGAAACATCCCAATTCAACCGACTAAACATCCGTCCAAACACCCCAAAACGGGTGAATACTGCGAGAACAGTTACACAATAAATAGAGAATCTCGTATTTTATTATTTTTATTTTTAAAAAATGAACCGAAGAAATAGACAGACACAGAAAAAATTACTATACTGTACAGAAAAATAAAAGGTTTAGAACTTTAACCTGAAACTTGGATGTGTATCAAAATACATCTACCGTCAGGCCCAATAATGCTGGTGTGGCTGTCTCACACCACGCCGCCCACGGGGCCTTCAGTGCCATGTTGCTTTCCAATATTCACATATATAACATTGTCCAGCAGAGTTCCTTCTATCTGGTGAAGGAACGTACATGACGTCCTCTGCTGCCATTTCCTCCAAGGAATTTTCCACGTGAAGCGTTTCCGCCACCTGCAGTAGTAGTCCAGGAGGGTCCAAGAGCACCACCCCGACCCCTGGCGACTCGTTCACGAGGGTTTAGACGGTATCCTAAGTAGTAATAATATTCATTGTGACAAAAGTAGAAATATACAGTCAATGCTCATCTTATGGAAAGCTTGAGTATGCAGTCATGTATGGGGAGGAAAGATGGAAATCCTGGGGTTCCAGTATTTGACAGTAAGATTATCATTCCTCCAGCAGCCTCGGATCAATATATCCATCAATTTATGTGTATTTGGCCATTTTGCCATCTGTGTTGGATCCTCCAGTCGGATGTTCAGTCACAGATGTGGCTCAAAGTACCCGAAGAAAAAGCGCATCCCGTCCAAAAGCCGGGCAGCTCAGCGGAAACGGAGTAGAACCCATTATAGTCAATGGGGTCTGTTCAGTTCCATCCTGAAACTGAGCAGTCCGGCTGCAGGAAATCACCTTTCCTGCTTCCGAATGGAGCGGAAAAGCAGAACCACGAGCGCAGGAGTAAACAAAACTGGAAATCCCTTATTTCACGCACCGACTTCTGATTTCTTCCACTCGGCATGGCAACGCTACACTGATTGTGACTACAGGAGCATGGTTTCCCTAATGAAAAACGGGCCAAACCTAGATAAATCTACACGTTTTTTGGTCTTTTGCCATTCTCTGCCCGATGGAGGCAGCCATAGTAGGCCTCTGAAAAGCATCGTAGCTCATGCTATTGGCAGTTATATTCTTTCATCAATAACTCTCGGTGCCACTTCTCTTTATTCGAGTCTATCTGGTTGGGACTTTGTATTTATCCCTGTATTCCCACAATCTGTCCTGAAGACCTAACTAAGACATCTTCCTCCTGCAGACACTAAGCTACCACTAATTTAGTTCAGTGTCTGAAGGAGGGGTATATAGCTGGTAGGATGGACGAACTATTTCTTTACTTAGTGTTGCCTCCTAGTGGCATCAGCTATACCCAATGATATGGACAAGAAAACATGTTTTCGCCAGAGTGACCCTTTAATAGTGTATGTGTACATCAGTATTCCTAGGGTGGACAAAAAAATAAGTGTATGTTTATGCATTGCGATTTGGCCGCTTTCAAAGAATGGGGGGGGGGGGGAAATGACGCACAATAGAAGCAAGTTACATCATAAAATGTCATCTGCAGTGTATTTTCCGCATTTAAGCCAATGTACCCATAGACTTCAGCAGCTGAACCTGGTATACTTTTTCCCTCTCATTAAAAGTTTTTGTATGGTTGTTTTTTTTTTTTTTGAGTGATTAGTAAATGTATGTAATTGTATAGATATACAGTTACATCCTCCCGGGTGATATGTGTAACAGCATATTTCATATGTATGTACCAAAAGGCCAATTTCTTTTTATTTCACGACGCAACATTTAAACTGGCCTGAAGGCCGTCTCACAAGTACAAGCGTCGCAGTGTTTAATGTTAGACCAATGAGAACAGCTGTGGCCAAAAAAGTCAGACAGATTAAACTGTTAGGAATCATCAACCCAACAGAAAGAAACCTGCTGAGATCTGCAGAATACAAGACATTAAAAGGAGGGAGATTACTGACCTGCGGAGCTCTGCCTAAGAGAAGGCAAAGGCCCCCTATCAAAGTTGCTTTGTGCTCCTCTGCTTTCCACATATGTTGCTCGTTGTGCGGCCTGAGCAGTCCAGTTGAGGACACGAACACCTTCACGACGGCTGTAGTTGACTAAACAAACAGAACAGCAATGGAAATAAGTTAGGATAGAAGAACATTTTGCCCTTCAACAATGCATGGATGAGCAGCATCTCTCTGCCTACTACTGATCACACACAAGGCTTCAGCTTGGGAGCAGTGTCAAAATGTGTGTATTATATATATATATTAATGTAGCACCCCCAGAATTACCTTACACTTTAAAAAATGTCATGTACATCTGCCGCGGATATTATATATACACCCCCCCCCCCCTGCAGATATAAATAGGTAATTCTGCAGGAGGTAGACAGCTCTGTTTGCATTGCAGTGGCCAGGCTTGTCATTGCAGGTAGAGCATGAGCACACCGGTCCAGAGAATCAGAGGGCATCCCAGGTGGCAGATACCCACTGATCTACTATCGATAGCCTATCCTGAGGACAGACCATCTATAGTTTACAAATGGACAACCCCTTTAAGATTATCCTCTCATGTGAGATTGTGCAACATTTAAATGCCTAAAAGGTTACACAAAGCATTTTCTTTTGATACAGTAAAATGTCACAATGTATCTAATTAATAAACATAAGTTTACTGAATGCTTAAAAAGTTGCAACCCACGTTTAGGAGCAGGAGGAGTGAAGAATCTGTTCTGGCTATGAAATGCGCCTCTGCCACCCCGGTTTCCTGGGAATCCACCACGAGATGAAATCTTCTGGGTAACTTTCGGAGGTCTCTTTGGCTGAGGAATTCCAACTTGAGGTACAACTTCTTTACGCTCAGCAGCGACAAAGTCATCCACATGCATGGAAGGAGGGCGGCTTGTATTCTGCTTCCTTTGTCTAAAGAGATCGTGGGGGCGCATTGCCTGTCCAAATCCCCCTCTGCCCCTACCACGTGGCAGAGGCACAAAATGGGCTCTTTTGGGTGGTTCAATGTATTCAGACTTTCCACTGTTGAAGAAAGGTGGAAATTTAGGTAAAAGGCAACTCCCACCAGCTGGAAGTCCTCTGCTCAGCTTAAAGAGAACCCGTCTGTTTAGTAAATACTTGCATTTGCCGTGACACAACAGTTCCATGTGCATCAAAAAAAACCAAAAACCTAGCATGTCCTATTTTGGTGCACGATACGCTGCAACATAGGCTATGGGGATGTGACATACGCAGCAACTACACAAGTACATGTACATCTGCTGTGTACTGCATATTTTCCGTGCGCTTAATACGCATGTAAGCGAGTCCTATGAAACGTCGCTCCTCAATTTTTATTTCATGGAGAATACAAGTGTTTACTAAACCAGACAAGTCAGGAGAGCGGACCAATCCTCTTCAAGATAGACGTACCGTGTTTCCCCGAAAATCGGTTCTACCCCGATAGTAAGACCTATTGGGTTTTTGGGGGAGGCTTGAAATAGAAGGCCTCCCCCTGAAAATAGGAGCTAAAGTGCCGCCCCCTAAAAAAATCAATACTCACCTGGTCCGCGACGTCACAATGGTCTCCAGCGGCGCTGCGGTAAACTGCGTCGTCCTCATCTCACTGCTGAGCTCCTTCTGGTGATGGGGCTTTGAATACCCCGCCTCCAGCAAAGCGAGCGCTGTGATTGGCTGCTGGCACTCAATCAGCCAATCACAGCCGGCGCTCGATGAGCCAATCACAGCCATTCACTGAAAGACGTCACTGAATGGCTGTGACTGGCTGCTGGCGCTCGATCAGCCAATCACAGCGCTTGCTTTGCTGGAGTCGGTGTATTCAAAGCCCTGTCACCAGCAGAAGCTTAGCTGTTAGACGAGGACGCAGTTTACCGCAGCGGCACCGAAGACCAACGAGACGCCCCCTCCCGGAAAATAAGACACAGAGCCCTTTTCGGGGCAAAAAATATAAGACAGTGTCTTATTTTCAGGGAAACGCGGCCGTATTCTTACATAACTTGTGCAATAAACTTCTGTTATTTACCAGCGTATTCCTTCACCATCGAAACCAAAACCCACCTCGTGATGAACGTCTCGTTTCTGTGTTTTCCCAGTTTGAACCCTTTGGAGGCTTTTGTCCGACCTGGTGATGAAGGCTCCAACAAAAAGGATCTTTCCAGTTCTGCTTTTAAGTCAAAATCACTGCAGCATTTGGCAGAAAGGTCGATTAAATCAACTTTCGCCTAGAATGAGAACACACAGAGCTCACATCATGGTTTGCGCATTGGTAATGAAAGTGCAGCCATGACAGTCAGGGTTCTTCATGTCTAAGAGAAGTCTGATTAGCTGAAGCGTTACAGTAATAGTTACCAAGTCGAGGTCAACATCTGCTTCTTCAGGCTGGAAGGGTGAAAATGAAAAAGACTTCACTTGCTCGTCCATCACGTCTGCTAGAACATACACAGTCCTACAGAAAAAAGAGAGAAGATGCCAGATGTATCTATTGTCGGAACCACTGATCTCCAAGTCCTAAAATAGGTGTCAGCTGTCATGGCATACCAAAAGTTCACAAATACTGTTAATATCAGTTTTATGTTACTTGCAAATGTTTCTAGCATAAAACAACATTTTTCATCATTTTTATTTGTATGTGCCTCCCTTGGTGCTGTTGCTAATCTGTACTGTAGTGATTGGGCTCGAGACAGAATCAGTCTCCTTCCCCCTCTGGTAGCTATACTGCAATGTATTGCAGAGGCTGTTTCTTCCCAAGCAAGCAGAGCAGAAAGTCACTTCTATTGGTTTCCTTGCAGTGAATAAAGGATCACTACGCAGAGATGTGGCGGGGGGGGGGGGGAAGAGTGACTGCGCATGTGGGTCCATCAGAACTGGCCGCGCTGTGTGCACATTTCTTTAAACTGTTTCATCCACAGGACAGGGGATAACTTTATGATCAGTGAGGTGGGGTTGGGCAGGGTCGACTACTGTGTCCCCCCATGTATTTTAAGAACGGGGATCACAAAGGTCTCTGCATGAATGGAGCGGAGGTGGCAAATGTGCACTTCAGAATCACTCATTTCAATGGCAGCACTGATTGATCTGCAAGTATCCGTCTGTGGATAACTTTATAACTTGGCAAAAACTTTTTGAGGGCATTTTAAACCCCTCAGTAATTTAAGTAATTCTAGCCTTAAAGGGGTTGTCTGGAACTTTTACTACTGATGATCTGTCCTCGGGAATAGGCACTGTGCCTGCAGTACAAACCTAGGCCACTGCCATGTTGACAGTGCAATCTGCTTCCAGCACTGTCCGCAGGTCTAGTGAACAGGTGATCAGCGGGATCCTGAGCAGCAGACCCCCACCAATAAAACTATCAACTTGAGGACAGATCATCAAAAGTAAAAGTCCTGGACAGCCCTTTGAAGGACCGAACATCCATATTTAAATACTAGTAATTACTAGGAAATTATAGTACCAGTGTTTCTGGTGGTGCAATGCGCCACACAGCTGTGCTACATGCTACATCCATCCTGATCCCCAGACATCACACACACAGCTCTACTACATCCATCTCGATTCCCACACATTACACACACAGCTCTACTACATGCATGCTGACCCAACACATCACACACAGCGCACATTACACACACAGCTCTGCTACATTGTACATCTATTATGATTCCCACACATCACACACACAGCTCTGCTGCATGATACATCATTCATTATGATCCCCACACATCACACACACAGCTCTACTACATCCATCCTGACCCCACACAGCTATACTACATCCATCCTGATTCCCACACATCACACCCCCAGCTCTACTACAGCCATCTAGATTCCCACACATTACACACACAGCTCTGCTGCATGATACATCATCCATTATGATCCCCACACATTACACACACAGCTCTACTTTATCCATCCTGACCCCACGCAGCTATACTACATCCATCCTGATTCCCACACATCACACCCCCAGCTCTACTACAGCCATCTAGATTCCCACACATTACACACACAGCTCTGCTGCATGATACATCATCCATTATGATCCCCACACATTACACACATAGCTCTACTACATCCATCCTGACCCCACACAGCTATACTACATCCATCCTGATTCCCACACATCACACCCTCAGCTCTACTACAGCCATCTAGATTCCCACACATTACACACAGAGCTCTGCTGCATGATACATCATCCATTATGATCCCCACACATTACACACACAGCTCTACTACATCCATCCTGACCCCACACAGCTATACTACATCCATCCTGATTCCCACACATCACACCCTCAGCTCTACTACAGCCATCTAGATTCCCACACATTACACACACAGCTCTGCTGCATGATACATCATCCATTATGATCCCCACACAGCTCTACTTTATCCATCCTGACCCCACGCAGCTATACTACATCCATCCTGATTCCCACAAATCACACCCCCAGCTCTACTACAGCCATCTCGATCCCCACACATTACACACACAGCTCTACTACATGCATGCTGACCCAACACATCACACACAGCGCACATTACACACACAGCTCTGCTACATTGTACATCTATTATGATTCCCACACATCACACACACAGCTCTGCTGCATGATACATCATCCATTATGATCCCCACACATTACACACACAGCTCTACTACATCCATCCTGACCCCACACAGCTATACTACATCCATCCTGATTCCCACACATCACACCCTCAGCTCTACTACAGCCATCTAGATTCCCACACATTACACACACAGCTCTGCTGCATGATACATCATCCATTATGATCCCCACAGATTGCACACACAGCTCTACTACATCCATCCTGACCCCACACATCACACCCCCAGCTCTACTACAGCCATCTAGATTCCCACACATTACACACAGAGCTCTGCTGCATGGTACATCCATTAGGATCCCCACACATTACATACACAGCTCTACTACATCCATCTTTTATTCCCACACATTACACACACAGCTCTGCTACACTGTACATGCATTATGATACCCACATAGCTCTACTACATCCATCCTAGCCCCAAACATTACACACACAGCTCTACTACATCCACCTTGATTCCCACACAAGACAAAACACAGTTTGCTCATCCCACAGCAGTGACATCACCACAGGTCCTTTAGTTCACCGGATCTCTGTGGTGGCGGTAGGTCAGTGTCTCTCACATACATACTCACTGACAAGTGGCCGTTAGTAGTTTGATGGCTTTCAGTTAGCACCCCATTTACATGTAACGATTAACGCTCAAAATGTGTTTAAACAATGAATTTGAGCGATAGTCGTTCAGTGTGAATGTGAGAAAAATTGCTCACTTGTCGTTAGCGGTTGTTTAAGTTGATTTTCCAGTCAGCTTAAAAAAAACCTCGTTAGCGGTTGGAGGTGAAGCGTTGATCGAGAAGCAGATGAGAAGCCCGCGAGTCGGCGGCAAGTCAGAGTTTAAATGTTCTGCACGAGCGCTGATGACCTTCGCAGTGACGCGGGCGCTTGTACAGTCGCTTAAAAGGCCGTGGGCCCGTGTAAGAGGGCCTTAACACCTGAATTGTACAATTCTTTGCGAGTGATAAACTCATCGCGGCTACCTGTTATTGAATAGGTTCTGCAGGGAATCACCCGCTGGCAGAACTGGCTCCACTTCCTGCTCACTCAATGGTACAGGCTCCTTCACAGTTTCAAGTATCTGCCGGAATCCGACCACATTATCCAGTAAGGACTCCAGACTGTCATCTTCTTTGGACTGCTCCTAGGAACACACAGAAATGGGCACAATCAGCACGGAGATTATTAAAGAGCCTCAGAACAGAGGGAAGAAAATCCCAAACTTACCAGGACGCTCTTCTCCAGGTCCAGCAGCAGGTTCTGTGCAGGGTCGTCTTTGTTGAGCACAAGTTGCTTCATCTCCCCAATGCTGAGACCAATGCTCTTTGAGTTGTGAGCCCCGTCCACTTCCATCATCCCTCCGTCATCTCCACCAGTCTGCACAATGACAGGCAATGGCTCAACCAGTTACTTTAAAAGTGACAAATCCAGCATTCATTCTCAGGACTGAGGGTCCCCGAGGTCGGAGCCCCACTGGTCATGAAGCCATGGCATGTGCCAACCATACATCATTACTTGATAAAATCAGAAATGACCCCTTAGTGGTCTACTCACACACCATAGAAAGTCGGCAACAAGATCACATTTAGGCGTCAAAATCCGCTGCTGATCAGCAACAAAAGCGTGGATTTGACATGAAAATGCTGCAGACTTGGCGGGATCCCTGTCCACAGCTTAGTTGCGGTATCGCAGCTCAACTCTTTTGAAATAAATGGGACTGATCTGCAATACCACATCCAACCTACGGACAGGGCTGGGGCGGTTTTTAAGAAGATTGCAGTTATATTTTTGTAACCCTTTGAAGGGGTTGTCCCAACTTCTATCCATTCATATATTGAAAGCGCACGCTATACATGCATTTACCCCTTCTTATCTTCCTAGTCGCCCCCCTGCAGCTCAGCCCTTCACTACCTAGATGGCAGGATGGGCAGTCCAGTACTTAGGACCACATGACTATCCGCTGCCCTACTCATTTCATGCTCATCCAGTGCAGTGAGGACGACAAGACCGTGCATGTGGCGCCTCACTGTGGAGAGGGGAAGAGAACCGCTATGTTGAGATAGCGGTGAAGATTTGCTCATACTCGCCCTGAGGGCTTATTCCCACGAGCGTATATCGGCCGGCGCTTTCATGGCCGGCCGATATACGCTTCCAACTACGCAGTTCCTCCTCCTCACCAGCTCTGTCTCTCTCCTCCACTCCTGCATTTGCAATGGGAGGAGGCAGAGATATCCTCCGCTCTGCCCCATCCACTCCCATTGCTGGCTATGGACAAGAGGCGGGAGCTTAGCTCCGCCCCATCCACTCCCATTGCAACCCGCTCGGAGGGGAGGAGAGAAGCAGAGAGCCGGTGAGTGGGAGGGACAGCGTATATCGACCAGGCGTGAAAACCCAGCTGATATACACACGTCTGAATAAGCCTGAAACCAAGAAATCTACCGGGGGACATTGTCAGCGACAACAAAAAAGAAACGGAGGATGGACTACTTCTGGGGTGAGATCTTGTCACACAAGCTTTTTGGAAGAGGATTGTATTTGGAAATACTAATGATTTTTGAATAGGTGGATAATCGGGGCATGAAAGTTATCATAGGAATACCCCCTTTAGGGCTGTAAACAACAGACTAATAGGCCCATTTCCAGATTAAGGGTGCGTTCTCACAGCACATTCTGGTGCAGATCTCACTAATTCAATTGAAAGTGTGAAATCTGCACAAAATCAGCTACATGGGAACGCACCCCAAAGGAAATTATTTGCACTTCGATACTGACCACATTATTGAACAGGCTACAAACATATCGCATCGTTCCATTGGGTTTTCAGGATTCACAGATAGGAGAAAAATCTGAATTTAAAGATATTGGATCCGGGCCCTAAGAATGCATTTTCACGTATTCATGAAATTTCAACCCTGAGAAACCCCTTTTGTTCAGTTTTACTACAGACAGCCATTTAAAGCCTGGAGTTTATTACACGAAGGTCTCCAGCGCACTAACGTATTTGGGCTCGTGTGCTATCCGTTTTAATTCGCAGCCCCATTGTAGCCTATGCAAATGGACACGTCGTATTTATGTCCACATCACAGATGAGAAATAGGACATGACGGTGCGAGTCAGTGTGCAGCCGGTGTTTAAAGCGGACCGCAAAAGGACAAGTGTCCACGTGGTGTCTGATGCCAGCTGTGCCCGAGCCCCTGGGGTGCAGCTCGCACACTACTAGTATGCCGAGGCCTAAGGAGAATAGAAGACATTCTCCCATATACCCCCAAGATAATTAAAAAATACATTATGTACTGAAGTTCAACATTATTGAAAAGGCTACAAGCATATCTGGCTGTAAGCGTTTACTTGCCATTGCCATTGGCTCGGAATTCAGTATCTGCCGCATGAAATCCAAGAAGGATGAAACCAATTCCCCGGTGTCTTTTCCAAACCCAGAAACTACTCGCTTCTGCAGTAGGAAGAGAGCAGAGTTGTGTTTCCTGAGGGAGCTGAGGAAAAATATACAAAAGGGGCATTAGAGAAAGACCTTGCTGTAACCAATGGAGTTTCAATTAGTTTCTAAGGAAAAAAAAACTCTTCTTTCGGTTGTACTGAAATGTATTGCAGGTTTGCAGCTTTCAAACTAGCCACTAGGTGTCAGCATACACCAATATTCTGAGTAGGCGACCCGTGAGGCTGACTAGCTCCAAAACTATACTGACAGGCTAATGCTGAGAACGGTCAGATCACCGGTCGGAGAGCACGGCCCCATAGGGCATAAGTGGAACGCATCACTGGACCATCTAAAGGCTTTAGCCACCTTGGCAAACAATACTTTATTCTCCCGATGCTTCCAAAATGAAAAGTGAAACATTTTTGCAAAAGGTCTTGATTAATAATTTCCTACAGCTCCTGTGCAACCCTCCTTTTAACCCCTTCAGGACCAAAGATCTTTCACTTTTTTATTTTAGTTTTTTTTATCCCCACCTTCCAGGAGTCATAACTTGTTTCCCCCCCCCCCCCCACTGACATAGGCAAATGACGCTCGGTCTTTTGTGGGACAAGTTATAATTTTCAATGTTATCATTCAAATGTGTCATAATCAACTTCTTTTTTTTTTTTAAACTTGAGTGTTGAGAAATTTAAAAAAAAAAAAAAAAAAAAAAAAAGGGTAATTTCGCCATTTTGGGGGAGGGGTAGGATAGTTTTTACAGCGTTCATGATGCAGTAAAAACGATATGTGATCTTTGTTCTGTGGGTCAGAAGGATTACAGTAACGCCAAATGTATATAGTTTGTTTTTCTGCTGTTAAAACTTTTTTTTTTTTTTTAACAAAAATTGCTGTCTATCGCCATATCCTGAGACCAGGAGCGTAACTAAAGGCTCAGGGGCCTGGGTACAAAAGCTAAGCTGGGGCCGCCCACCATCTGTACACATACCTAGGAGGCGTAACTTGCAGATTCGGGGCTCCAATGCAAAATCTGTAACCGGGCCCCCAACTATAATGCTTTATTCATAGTACTGGGCTCCCTATATGGAGAAGAGGCCTTATGGGCCCCTAAGGCTCCTGGGCCTGGGTGCAACCGCATCCCCTGCACCCTCTATAGTTACGCCCCTGTCTGAGACCCATACCTTTTATGTTTTCGTTGATTTGGCTGCCTGAGGGCTCATTTTTGTGGAATGAGCTGTAGTTTTATTTTTATATTAGTACCATCTTATGATATGAACGCCCTTTTGATCGCCTTTTATTCATATTTTCTGGGAGCCAGAACAAAAATAAAGTAAAGAAAAAAATTTCTGGCATTCAGTATTTTTTTTTCTTCTGTTTACTGCCTTCACCATGTGATATAAATATTGTGGTATTTTAATAGCGATCCCAAATGTGATTATTATTTCACTGTTTAGAGTTTTTACTGGGAAACAGCAAAACTGATTTTTTTTAAAACTTTGTTTTCACGGTTTAAAACAATTTACAAAAACGTTTTCCACATTTTTATTTAGTCCTCATAGGGGTCTTGAACTTGCAATCATTTGATCGCTTGTACTATATACTGCAATACATCAGTTAGTTGTTTAGACGTGCGGTCGACTTTGACCGCAGCATCTCAAGAGTTAACTGACTGCAGCAGCCAGATGCGCCTGACATCAGCGGTGCACGGAGCCGACTCTGCTCCCAAGCTTGCTCCATACACCCTTCACGACCGCATGCCGTATCTTCACATTATGCGGTCAGGAAGGTGTTAAGAGTTGCAGTGATTTTTTTGGAGTAGCGTCAAGCCTTCCATCTCAACCCTTAAAAATGCCCATTAACCAAAACCTTAGATTGGGTTTCCACGTTACCTCTTCAAGTAGAAGAACCCAAACTCATGCTCCGAGAGGAACATCATGGTCCTGATACAAGTAAGGAGTGTAGTAAAGCTGCTGTCACTGTTCGCTACGGTTTCCATCAATGCATCACAGATGGAAGAAAGATGATCTTTGCTCGGTAAGGAGTTGGGAAGCTGATCTGCTTCAGATGCCGCAGCTTCTCCTGAGATGGGCACAACGAGGGCGATGTCCTAAAGAAACAAGGTCATACAATGATCAATGCCCCAGCTATTAGCAGAAAGGAAGTTCATGAGGAGTAACGAGTACGTACCTGGTCACAGAGGTACTGCACAATGGACGCCACATACTCTGCACATTGCTGGTGGACCACATTGTCATCTGAAGATTTCATAAAGGTCAGTAAGTCTTGGAAAACTTCAGAATATCGCTCATCGCCTTTCCCTCCGTTGATCAGGTGTAGAATGGCCACTTTGCAAGCTCTGTGGGCAGCCAAAGAGTCGAGGAGAGCGAGTAGTCGAGCCGTCTGACCTGTGCATTGCTTCTCCTTCTCCTTCTCTTCGGGGATACTGGAACAGATTAGATCACAGATTAATAAATGGTTATCAACAAGCCTTGAAAAGGGGCTATAAAAAGTTTAAGTCCAGTTTTAAACCGAAGAACCAAGTCAGGTCATGAACCAAGTCTTCAAATCTCCTGCCGCCGTATCAATCGCTAATTAAAAGGCCGGCCTCGCGTCACAGGGGCGATAAAACTGCACAAGATTTATGCATTTTGAGACACACAACCATGAACCTCATTCATCTGAATGGCTTCATACACACAAATTATGTTTTTTCGCACGGCGGTGCGGGAAACAAATTACGGCATGTCCTATCTCGTGCGTGATCTCACATCGCAGCCCCATTGTTTTCAATGGGAGAAACTCCACGACCCTCTGTCGTGTCTGCGACAGCCGCAGCAGAGGATCCCTTCATCACATGAAAACGCATCCCTTGGTATTTCACATGGAATATGTGAGTCCTGCCCCCGTATAAAGCTCGCCCATGTGAGGTTAGCCTTAGGCTGTATCTACATGGCCAAGAGTGAGATTCCCCCGAGATCCTTGGGTGCAACTCGCATTGCACGGCATACAGACACCCCGTCCGTGATGAGCGGCACACAAAGTCCTATTCTTCCACGAAAATAAGGCATGCTGCGATTTTTCGATCTTGCACTCTTGGTGCGAGCAAATCACCACCCTATTGAAAATAATAGGTCATTAGAATATCCGAGTTGTGTGCGTCTCGCTATCGCCTAGAGCCACGCGCATTATTCTGAGCCATGTAAATACAGCCGAAGCTCTGGAGATCTGCATCATGCAGGGATCATGCAATGAGTGGATGGGCTGAGTTTGCTTAGCAGCTCTCTGTTCTGGCTCATGGACAGCCCCTTTAAATACTGTGAAGCCATAGCGTTCGCTTTATCCCCACATAGAACACTTTGCAGGGCTCTTGGCTTCTCATAGGTAGGTACTGTGTATGAGCATCTACTTCCTTTAAAGCTTAGCTGCTTCTGTTGGAGACCCGCCATTGGGGTCCACACACATTACTTACATGCTGGACGAACCCGCTGATTTCAGAAGAATCAGCCAACTATCTGGTGCGTATAGGAGTCACTGGACTCTTTCTGGATGGCAGTGCCAAATCTCCCATGAGAAGGATGGGGCATGCTGAAACCCAACAAGCCCAATCGGTCTCCCAGCCCCCCTGCGTCTGCTGTCGGGACATCCCCATACATATTAGATAATGAGCGGCTGCAGACAATATTAATCTAAGTCGCACGGTCACCTTAACAGCAGAGCGCATTCATTCTTTAATTCTAGTCCAGACATTAGAGCGCACACACTGAAGCGCATTTCATAAGGGATTCCCGGAAGTATTTCAGAAACTCTGTACTCCATCTCCTCCAAGTTACTACCGGGGTGCAGAGAGCTCACATCTATGCTACTATATGTGGGCTCCTAGCGCTAAAGGTATGACTGGAAAACTGGCCACAGAGGCGCAAGTTTGTGTCTTAGTAGCCAGTAATGAATTTCTCTAATACACAAGCAACCATTTTCAAGAGGTGAACTTTGATTTCATTCAACCCATGCATGAAACTTTAACCCCTTACGTATACTGACAGGCAGCCTATCATTCATGGAAGCCTTCAGAATGCCCTGGGCTTCCATGACAACCAAACGACACCTCGCGATATCATTGTGAGGGGGCCATTTGGGACACTTAACCCCTTCATGACATGGCCTATTTTGGGCTTAAGGACGCAACAATTTTTGGCGGATTTTCTTCTCCGTTTATCAAAAGTCATAACTTTTTTATTTTTCCGTGGACGCGGCCGTATGAGGGCTTGTTTTTTGCGTGGCGAACTGTAGTTTTTATTGGTGCCACTTTTGGGTACATAGACCATATCGTAAAACTTTTTTTATTTTTTTTTATGATAACAGGGAGAGAAAACGCATCAATTCTGCCACAGATTTTATTATTATTTTTTTACAGCGTTAATCATGCAGCATAAATGAGACATTCCATTTTTTCTGCGGACCGGTACGGTTACAACGATACCAAAATTCTTACATTTTTTTTAGGTTTTCCCACTTTTCTGCAATAAAACCCCTTTTTTTTTAGAAATCTTTTTTCTATTCTAAATCGCTGCATTCAAAGTCCTGTAACTTTTATTTTTTTATGTACGGAGCTCTGTGAGGGCTTTTTTTTTTGCGAGACGAGCTGTAGTTTTTACTGGTACCATTTTGGGGTACATACGGCTTTTTTGATCACTTTTATTGCGTTTTTAGTGAGGCAAAATGCTAAAAATTAGGATTTTGCCTCAGTTTTTTAGCGTTTTTTTCCGTGCACAGTCAAAAGCATGTGCAGCTTATTGTACGCGTCGTTACGGATGCGACAATACCAAATATGTGGGGTTTTAATTTTTTTTTACCTTTTTTTATGCTAATCTGAGAAAAATCATAAAAAAACATTTTTTTTAATTCATTTTTTTAATCTTTGTTTTTCTTACACTGTTTGTGCCCCTCTGAGGGACTTTAACCACTGCCCTGATGATCGCTGTCATAAGGCATGGCTTGTACAGCGATTATAGGCACAGGCAATACAGGACGCCAGTGTCTGGCATCCTGTTGCCATGGTGACAGGTCGGGCTCTCGCGATGACATCGCAAGTTCCGGCCGGAGACACACAGGGAGCGCGATCCCTCTGTGAACTCTTTCCCTGCCGCGATCTACTTAGATCGCGGCAGGGAAGGGGTTAACAGCGGGGGGCGCATCTCCGATGCCCCCCCGCTGTTGCAGCGGGACGCCGGCTGTGACTGACAGCCGGTTCCCGCTGCGGGATAGCGCGGGATCATATATGATCCCGCGCTATCTCCAGGACGTAAGTTTACGTCCTGTTGCGGGAAGTACCAGGCTGCCAGGACGTAAACTTACGCCCTGCAGCGGGAAGGGGTTAAACAGTGATTGCGGCATTTACATGTCACCGTGAGAATTGACAGCAGCATTTAAAGGGTTAACAGCTGCAATCAGCTGATCGAGGCTGTTGTGGTCAGGTGTCAAAAAAAAAACGCTGACATTCGCTGTGTATGGAGTGGGATCGGCTTGCGATCGTGCTCCATATAATCCCTGCACCTGAAAGGCATAAATGTCCGCTTTTGTAGGGTTAGGGGAGTCTGAAAGGGATAAAACGTATTGACCTACAAGTTGGGAATACTGACAGAAAACATTCAGGTATGAATTAGAGCAGCTCCACCCAGAGCAGTAAGCAGATCTGCGGTGTCAAAACTGCTAACAGACTCCCTTTAAATCAACATCTAAAATAGGTGACCCACCTCTGCTGGTCTTCCACAATAAGATCGAGGACTGTGCGCATGATTAGGAGAGCGGTGGGAGAGGCCAGGTCACACAACTGGATGCAGACGCGTCGGATCATATGCTGCAGAGGTTGACATGAAGTCCCAGAGAAGGACCTGACGATATCCTGGAGGAGCTTGGAATGGACATGGAGGTGCATGCTCCACAGCTTCCTGGTGTTCAAAGCCACTGCGATGTCCTGCGCCTCGATAGCCTGTAAGACAATACAAACCCTTATGTCTAGAATAGCAGAAGAGAAGTAAGGAAGAGCCCGGATACTACTGCCAGCGAGTTTACCTGAGTGGTCTGCATGGGTAGTGGGAAAGGAAGAAGTTCGGACAGAATGACAAGTTCAGAGAAGAAGCCTTCAGGTGCTTTTAAGACACAAGAAAGCACCTCTTTGAGCATCAACGACCAGGTATTGTTGGCCAGCGTTTCCTCAGAGATGGTCAGCTGCTCGTTCACGCCTTGCGTAAAAGTCAGTAAGATGTCTATGGTATCGCTTTGAATTTTCTGTTCCTCCCCGTCCAGCTTGCCAGAAAGAGGTATGGAACATAAGAGCATGTGTAAATTTACCAGAGTGGATGGGACCCGCATATCCTTAAACTCAAAGGAGCCCCCCCTTAAAAGCTCTGTAAGCATCGTCTTGAGCAACGATAAAGTGCAGCGAGCCAAGGAGATGGTTATTGCTTTGTACAGGGTGGTCCCGAGGTTGACATGCAGCCTCCACGGCTGGATGAGAATGCTGTTCATTTTCTGCAGGATGCGGATGAAGGTATCAAGTCCCTCAGCGGAGAAGAGCTGAATGACGGCCAGATTCCACTTCAAGTCCTGTTGCTGCCCTAGAACGGAAAAAAAGCATTAAATCAGTAGAATATCTAGTCGGTGACCATTAGTGCATTGTGATATGTCCCACAGCTATGCCACCGAATGCCACTACAATGGGCTTGTGCACAGAGAGGAGCGATCATGAACAATGATAAACCCAGCCGAGGCTTACCACTACTTACTAGACAATATGGATATAGAAATGGGCTTTACCAGCACTGCAGGACAGGACTAGACCAAACCGTGCAAATGGGAAGGCAGCATTACTTCAAGTCAATGTCAGACTTTGTAACAATGACTGGGAATGGTGAGCCAGAATCTTCTCCAGAAGGAAGAGATAACCGTGCAGACATCTATTTCGACGCTGTAGAGGAATCGTTCCATCTTCCCATTTGCATATTTCCCAGAAGAGCATGCATGGCCTTATAAGTCTCCTCCCCCTTTCTAGGTGCTCTCCCCAAGGAGAAACGATACCCTGCCTGACGCATGTCTATAGGCCTCTCACTAGCCAAGCCAGAAACCTGCTACACATTGATGAGGGGCAATCACCCCAAAACAGATGTCTGTACCTTGTTATCTTTTCCTTCTGGAGAAGATTTTGCTTTGGCTCACAATTCCCAGTGATTGTTACAAGGCTTGTTAAAGAGTCTGACATTGACTTACAGGAATGCTGTCTACCGATAAGTGAGGATGCAGGGGTATGGTTCCATCACCCTTATTTGCATATTTCCCAGAGGAGCATGGATGGCCTTAAAAGTCTCCTCGCTCCATCTAGGTGCTCTCCCTAAGGAGAAACGACACCCTTCCTGACCTATACCTACCTTCAATTGGAGCAGGTGGACAAGCCACGTGGCAAAGTATCCTGAGTGCCGTCAGCAGTCCCACGCCTTCTGGAGCCATTAGATTGTCCAGATTCTAAAAATGCAATATAACAAATAATAAATATATATATATTATACACACAAAACACAGTTAATCAAACCCCGCAAGATACGATTTTCCTGAACTGTACACTTATTTTTTCGTTTAAGCAAATTCAATGCTTTTTTATTTTAAAGGGGTTGTCTCGCGGCAGCAAGTGGGTCTATACACTTCTGTATGGCCATATTAATGCACTTTGTAATATACATCGTGCATTAAATATGAGCCATACAGAAGTTATTCACTTACCTGCTCCGTTGCTGGCGTCCTCGTCTCCATGGCTCCGTCTAATTTCGGTGTCTTCTTGCTTTTTTAGACGCGCTTGCGCAGATGGGTCTTCTCCCTTCGGCTCGGCTCGGCAGCAGCCAATCAGGAGGCTGGAATCGGCACATGTGACGGGGGCGGAGCTACGCGATGACGCGTACAAGGGGCGGAGCCAAAACGCAGCTGCTTCCGAGCCGAGCCGAAGGGAGAAGACTAGAGATGAGCGAACGTACTCGGATAGGCACTACTCGTCCGAGTAATGTGCCTTATCCGAGTACCGCTCTACTCGTGCTGAAAGATTCGGGGCGCTCCACTGCTGACAGGCGAGTTGCGGCGGGGAGCGGGGCAGAGCGGGCGGGAGAGAAGGAGAGAAAGATCTCCCCTCCGTTCCTCCCCGCTCTCCCCTGCAGCTCCCCGCTCCGCAGCGCGTCCCGAATCTTTCAGCACGAGCGGGGAGGTACTCGGATAAGGCACATTACTCGGACGAGTAGTGCCTATCCGAGTACGTTCGCTCATCTCTAGAGAAGACCCATCTGCGCAAGCGCGTCTAAAAAAGCAAGAAGACACCGAAATTAGACGGAGCCATGGAGACGGGGACGCTAGCAACGGAGCAGGTAAGTGAATAACTTCTGTATGGCTCATATTTAATGCACGATGTATATTACAAAGTGCATTAATATGGCCATACAGAAGTGCTGAACCCCACTTGCTTTCACGAGACAACCCCTTTAACCCTTTCACCCTAAAGGGCATAATATGTATGGTGTAGGATTTGTATGCAGCAGGCATGGGACCCAATCCTACTACATACACTGCAAAAATTGGCCGCCTTTGACAGCAGACACCCGCCTGCAGAAGCAGTGATCAAGGCTCATGATGATCGCAGCCGTCAACCCTTTAAATGCCCGTCAATTCTGACAGTGGTATTTAAACGCAACGATCGGTGTTCGTAGATCCCAAACATCCCACTTGCAATGACATTGTAAGGTGCCATTTGGTTGCCATGGCAGTCCAGGGCCTTATAAAGGCTGCCACATGCATAAGGCCCCATGAAAAATAAATAAAAAAATTGAACAGCTGGGCATGGCAGATAATAAAAAACAGGCAAGGGTCACCTCTCTTCAGTGTCCCCACGAAACAGTTGAGCGGTCCCAGCTCTCGGAACGTAGGTCCGGCGGAAGTCAAGGGATTGCTGCAGCCAATCAGAGGCCACATCGTCACCATCCGAACTCCTGGCATCAGCACTTATATACTGAGTGCCATGATGCCAGGAGTGTGGGAGGATAAGGGAAGGCTATAATACTTCTACATTTTAGTGACAAGTAGCGTCTGCACACTACTATAATACAGGTCATCCGTCAGGGATACAGTTATGCCTTGGCTAGGTCTTTAGGGATCTAGGGCACCGTGCAAACAGTCTGCAAACTTTAACACAGGCAAATGAGATGATCTTAAGTTATATAACAAAAGTTAAGTTTTAACCCCTTCCTGCTCCAGGACGTACATTTCTGTTCTGGAGCGTTGAGGTATGTATAGAGAGAGGTGGCGGGGCGACCTCTCTTCATACAGCGCGGGCGTCAGCTGTTTATTACAGCTGACACCCGCAGGCAATAGCTGCAATCAGCTGTTCGGCTGATTGCAGCTATTAACCCTTTAAATGCCCCGAACGATGCTATAGCATTACGTCATACTGCAGGAGTGATCAGAGCATTGCATATTGTAGTCCCCCAGGGGGACTTAAAATAAAGTAAAAAAAGGTCGATAAAGTTTTTTTTAATTATTATAAAAACAAAACAAAAAAAAATCATAAAATAAAAATACATATTTGGTATCGCGGCGTCCGTAAAAGTCCGAACTATCAAGGTAGCGCATTATTTACCCCGCTCGTCTGGGGGGGGGTAGGGGGAAACGACAGAAAGGCACTTTAAGTCACCCTGTCTCCCAGAAAAAACGCAATAAAAAGCGATAAAAATGTCGTATGTATTCCGAATGGGTACTAATGGAAACTGCAGGACATCCCGCAAGCCCTTGCACAACTAAGTCAGCGAAAAAATAAAAAAAGTAATTGCGCGCACAAGATGGCAGCAGAAAATATTGAAAAAAATTAAGTCTTTGAAATAAAAAAAAAGTAGTATAGTAAAAAAAACAAAAAACTACACGTTTGGTATCGTAGTAATCATACCGACTCATAGAATAAAGTTATGTCGTTTTTGTTGCCGTTTGTGCGCCGTAGAAACAAGACGCACTGAAAAATGGCAGAATGTCGTTTTTTTCCCCCCTTTTACTCCACTTAGAATTTTTTTTTACGTTTTTCAGTACATTATATGGTACATTAAATAGCACCATTGAAAAATACAACACGGCCCGCAAAAAACAAGCCCTCATACAGCCACGTGGATGGATAAATAAAAGAGTTACGATTTTTTTTAAAGGGTGGAGGAAAAAAAGCAAAAATGGAAAAAAAAAGGGGCCGTGTCATGAAGGGGTTAATGGGGTAATATCAGGCTAATGGGCTATTCCACAGTGAGGGGTGTGGGATGGTGATGCTGCGACCTCTAACGTCCCCTGGATGCACATACCAGGACTGGAGCCACTCATCTGTTTCCAGGGGCTGATGAGAGGCGAGCACTGTCTCTTTAATGAACCCTGACCAACGGCATAGCACGCCGATCATGGCTTGTTACTACTCATTCGTTAGCTGATCGCAGGCATATTCATACAGGCTGATGATTGTATGAAACGTCATGCCCAATCGGATTTGTAGAACGTAATGTATGTTCCACTCCTTATTGTGACACCGCGCAGCCCTTTGAAGTTGTAGTTACAACCTGCAGCTAGTGAGGTTGAACAGCTTTGGTCTACGGGATGTAGGCGATTAATAAAGTAATTGTATAAACAGATCATTCCGCCTGCAGTATCCCATTACCCAGAACACTGCTTAAAAGTAAACTTTCCTAAAACTGCCAAAACAAGTTGTGTCACGTGGCCGGCGAGTCACCTACCTGTTTGATGTAATCAATCAGTTCAGGAATGCAGTTGATCTCGAACCGAATGCTTTTCAATGGCTCTAGCCACTTTGCAAGCTCTGAAAAAGAAATTGTCAAGAGGCCTTGATGGGTGATTATATTAAACGGTTTAAGAAATTAATAAAGAAAATAGAAAATTAAATCCAGTTCTACTAAAAATCCTCACATCACGATTAGAGATGAGCGAGCACGCTCGTTTAAGGCCGATTACTCGACCGAGCACCATGTGTGGGGACGGGGGGGGGGGGGGGGGGGGGAGAGATCTCTCTCTCTCCCCCCCCACCCCCAACCCACGCCCGCCGCCCCCCTGCATGGTGCTCGGTTGAGTAATCAGTTCTCTAGTCACGATATGTCTGAGTGACATAACTAGAGGTCCCATGTATGAGGGCCTACAACCGGCACCCCACAGATGCAAGAACTAGGGGGTACAAGCTCTTACCTTGTAACTTGGCATTGTTCTCATCCCCTTTGCAGAGCTTCAGCAGAGGTGCAGAATGAGTTTCCAGCATCTGCACATCACTTGACATCTGCACCACCAGCAGCACCAGCAGACAGGCGTAATTATAAGCCACCGACTTCTTGGATTTTGTATCCCTGAAAGGAAGGCACACAATTCTTTAGCTGTTGTTCATTGGTCATTAGATGTGCAGTTAAATAGAAGAGGAGGGAGGAAACTGGCCGGCAATTAAAAAGGTGCATTAAAAGGAAAGTCTTTATTGAAGATGTTTATGGGGATCCTACATCACCTTGGAGCCCCTTAAACTATGTCATGAGGCTGATAGGTGAGGTAGAGGGGACTGTGTCCAATACTCACCAGATGCCTCATTTTAGCGCTGTGTCCCCGAGAAATCAGTATGTTCACAAGGCTCTTCCATCATCCCTCTGGGAGAGAACGCACTCAGAGCGGTCTGAAAACAGTCACTGTGTGTGCGCACGCCAACTTCACGGAGGTACAGCGCTGGAGAGGGGCACCCGCTGAGTATGACCCAGCTCCCCGGACTCCCCATGCCCTCACCTTTAGACCCCATAACGTATTTTACGGGGCTTAAAGAGACCCTTTAAAGCACAATCTTCATGGTTTTCAACTCACAAGAATATTGCAAGTTCTGCTCTCCACTGCCGACACATTTGAGAAATAGCTTCACAGACAAACATTAGGGTGTTGTACCTAGGTAAACACTGATGGCCTATCCTTACGATAGTTCATCAATGTTTATCGGTGAAACTCCAGAAGGCGCCTCTGTTTCAGAAAGCGCTGCACCCTCCTCCTCATTTACGATGCGCCAGTGCTGTACAGAGAAGTGTGGCTGCAGCTCAGTCCCGTTTGCTTGAATGGGACTGAGCTGCAGTTGCAGGCACAGTCATCTGTATGGATGACCCGTGGCAAGGAGTTGGTGCAGCATCATGGCCACTTTGTTATGTTAATTGGCAGAGATCAGACATCCACTGATCAAAAATTGACTAAGTCCCAGAAAACGCTTTAAAACCCTTTCCGATCCACTGTCAGATATCTTCCGACATTCTGTTTTGAAGCCTGTATAGCTCTGATGTTGGAAGACGGTCGACAGGGTATTCTTACTGTATATTGCAGGCCGCTCCGCTGTCGCAGCCTCTCCAATGCGTCACATACTGCAGTACTGACTTTAGCCAGCAGATGGTGCTGTTGCTTAACGGCAGAAAGAGAAACCTCCCTCCCCTAGGAAAGAAACCCTGAATCCAAAGTTGGATTGGAAAGGGTTAATACCGTTCAAGTGAAAAAGTCATGGCTGCAATATCTGTAAAAAAAGAGGAAGCAAAAAAAAGATACACTCTCACTGAATGCTGTGCAACCCCTTTAAACTAGTGGGACAGTGTGAGACCCCCCCACTAAACACCATGCCAGATTGTGGGTACTCTGTGGGTACAACTGTGGGGGCAGTCAGTGGCAAATTGTGTCAAACTGTAAATTTCGTAGTTTTAGTGCACTAAAGTGCTTAAATCGAAGCGGATGGTGGCCAACTAGTCTATGTGCGAGAAGCAAAAGATGCAGCAAGTAAATTACCCGAGGGCTTCCTTAGAGCAAATCTCCATTAAGGTTATGAGGCACTGCAGGTTTTTGTCAAGGCTGAAGACATGAGCGACTGCAGACCTGCCGATGGGATTGAAGGTGATAAGGTAGAGGTTGTGCAGTATGCCCAGTAGATTGGCATGGTCAGCCTCCTCAGTGGCTGTACAATGCTGGAAGTGGTTAAAGAGCTCAGAGATGTACTGCAGAGCCTGGGTGGCATGCAGAAGCCACAAGGCACACGAGTCTTCGTTGTTCCCCTCTGACTGCAGATTGTCATCCTGATCTTGTTCGGCTGCCTGACATAGAGCCCTGGCGATCAGATTTGTCGCTTCGTTCTCAAATAACAGAAACAAGAGTCCTTTCTGAGACTGTGCCAGGAACTGAAGTATCTCCCTAATGGCCTGAACAACACCAGGGTGCGAACTTGTCCCGGGTATGGAGAGAAGCACAGTAGCCGACTCCAGGAACTGGTGATTGTGGAGGTACCTGAGAAAAGAGGGGGAAAGGGGGATTAAAAAATAATTAAACCACTCTTTACACGAAGACCCCACGAGCGCAGGACGAGCCCCGCCAGGGCAGGACGAGCCCCATGACCGTCTAAAGTCTCAATACAAAATAATCAATGGTTCGGACAGCTCATCTTTTTCCTGGAGGCCAGGACTATGACTATGGGCTGATACACCCTCTGTAATGAAGTTAGGCAATTTGGCAGTGCCATGCACGAGCCTAGAAGACAACCCACCCAGCAGAAGGTAATGGGGGGATTACATGGTGGCTATTCGAGTAAATAACCATCTATGCAGGGATGGATCCACCAGACCGTCTCCCCATTCTAGGCGGTTCACAATCAGGAGACGTCCCTCTGACATTTTTATGTCCCTCTAGGTCTTTATGCATTCATGTCTACTGAAGATGCACAAATTAAAGGGATTGTACCAAATCTGACTTTTAGCTCTTATCCACAGGTCAGGTGATACAGAATGGCGGTCCCATGTCCCCCTCTCACTTCGGCCCCTGCAGTAAGCAGCATATTAAATGGTCACGTATGCGCTGTGCTACTCCATTCATCTTCTATGGGACCGCCGGAAATAGTTGAGCGTTCAGAGGTTAGTACTGCTGCCTTGTAGCGCTGGGGTCCTAGGTTCAAATCTCACCAAGGCCAACACCTACATAGAGTTTGTATGTTCTCCCCATGTTTACGTGGGTTTTCCCCCCCACACTCCAAAAACACACATATAGGTGAATATAGATTGTAAGGCCAGTGGGGACAGAACCAAATATCAATTGCTGTACGATGCTGAGTAATACGGTATGCGTGTGCTATGTAAAGGGGATTACTATTGTTCTATGCCATTTCTGTCAGCCCACTTGGAGTGGCACCGTGCAAGCGTGACCGTCGCTCAAGCCAATCTTCATGTCACTGAGGTTGGGTGTAGGGAGTGAGGGGCGCTCAGGATCCTCAGTCTAAGGAGTGGTGAGACCCCGCCGCACCAACCAACCTGCCAGCACTTCCGCCTTACCTAAACAAAGGAGGATAAGGGTCATCCCGTTCTGGGGGGCCAGTGATTCTGGCAGAAGTTGGGAAAGACTTCACAGGAGGCTGGATCATAGAGTGAGGTGCAGTCTCTAAAAGATGAAAAATCTCATTGAGAAGACCAAGCAGTTTCTCCAAGTCTCCTTCACTGATACTGGAGGACTCCAACAAATGATCCATATCCATAGGAACCTCCACCTCGCTGTCAAAGTCTCGGCCCGGTCTTTCTACCGCAGCTGGCGTTTCCTGGTCAGCGTCTTTGCTGTCGGTAGGAGGTGGCGGAGGAGGGATGTCCGCTAACTGGTCCGCCATTCTCTTTACATCAGAAAGGATTTCATACAAATGACACTTCTGGAGGACCGCCGAGCAAGCGGTGAACACCCTGACCGTCTGATCCATCAAGATGAGCTCCAGGAGTCTCTGGTAACCACTTTTTCCTTGTGAATCTAGCGGATTTTTCAAAAAGGCTTCCATTCCCTCGGTTGTGCTGAGGATACCATCCAGCGACTTAAATGCATTTAGCTTAAGGGATGACGACACATGGTCTGCAAACAAAAGATCGTATAACTTGGCAATGACATCAGCCTTTAGCAGAGATTCGATCCCCCGAGCGCCACATTCTGCAAGGGCTGACACCAGCTTAGTGCCCGCTTTGAGCTGACGGACATTCAATGCGATTGGTTGCTGGAGAGCAAGCTGCAAGTCCAATGCCTGCATGGCCCAGTCCGCTAACTGACTCAGATGGTCTCGACTGGGTTCTTTAAGCTCTAAAAAACTTAACCCTTTAACTATCAAGCTAGGAACTTCTTCCAGCGCCGTCACCCACTTTGCACCTCGGTCATCTTGATAGAGATCGAGAAGTTCCAACAGCTTCAGCGACACCTCACTGGCCCCAGAGGTATCCTTATCGAGGTCCTGGTCCCGCAGCTTGCCAATTTCATTCTCAAAAGCAGTTCTGTATGGACAGCTAAAGTAAAGAAGGGGCCCCAAATCCCGGTCATAAGGATCATAAGTCATAGTGGGAACAGAAGCTAAATCCTCCGGCGTATAGTCAATGTCAAAACTTGGATATTTAAATGCCTCCCGTTCAAAGTCAGCGATCACATCTTCATCACTCGAGATCTGTTCGTAGCCGTCATCCCCTGCAATCAACAAAAGCTTACATTAGGGAAAGGCAAGAAAGGTGGGAATCAAAGTTGGAGCAAAAGCAAAACCGGAGCCGTGCCAATAGCAGCCAGACTGATTCTTTCCCATCCTAACAGTCCCTGAAAGAGGAGATGGAATCTAATAGATCATTAGGGGCAATGGCACTGGGCCGGATTTTGCAGCAGAAGATCTGCGATACGTTGCGGAAAGTAACTGCGTGGAAGATTGCAAACACGATCATTTTTCCGAGCCGATGTATGCAATGCACAGTGTATCGTCCGTGCGGAAGAAAGATCTCTTGCTCCTCCGGCTTTTCTATCAATTGCGTATGGGCGATGGGAACACTCACATCCATTGACTTCAATAGAGGCGGTCCCCACGCTGCGATTTTTCTTCCACTCACAGAATACGCAGCCACACGTCTGAGCGAACCAGCGACAGTTCATGCCTTGCAATGCCCATGTATCATCCACGTGGACTCTGCAATTCAAATCCGCCCGTGTGAGCCCGGCCTTACACGTCTGCTTTAGTAAATACCTGCGGTCCCCATGAAGTAACAATGCTGGGACACTTTCCATAATCTACATTGTGCTGTTCCTTCGTAATCCCTCTTGGAAACGTATGACTAAAGTGACAGCCGAGTGTTACGATTATTCTTGTCAATGGGGCGGTTCCGTACACAGTCGCCAGCACTTATTGGACAGTGTCGGCATGTGTAGCGTCACACCCTCATTGACAAGAGGAATGGTAACACCCAGAAGTCAATTTGGCTATATATTTCTGAGAGGGAGTCCAAAAAGAACAGCACATGGCAGAGTTGTAGGAGATGGTGCCCCAGTGTCATTTTATGGGTAACACGGATTTACTAAAATAGACAGGTCAGGAGGAAAAAAAACAAAAAAAAAGACCATTCTCACTGAATCGCTCCAAGCCTTCAGCTCATATACAGCGTGCTGCAAGAGAACAGTGTCGATATCAACAAAAGGTCAAAATCACCTTCAATTTCTTCCTCGTCCCCTTCCTCATCATCATCTTCATCAGCAATGCTGTCCCCTGTTTGCACATCATCATCATCATCATCGTCGTCGTCATCCTCAGCATTCATGTCATCATCCTCTTCATCCTCCTCATCATCATCTTCATCTCCATCATCCTGAGGATCATCATCCCCTTCCTCTTCATCTGAGTAAGTGCCATCAGGGTGAATAGATACTCGATCCGGAGATATGGGCTCAAAGTACCCTTCCCTTTGTTCGCGGTCATCCTCTTTTTCTGCTCCTAATGTTAAAAAAAAAGTACATAAAAGATATTTTAAAATGATCCGTTCAATAAAAAGTAACAATACGTCCAAGCGGTTCATTCCAAAAGATCTGCATTAATTTTCGGTGAAATCGGGAACACGTTCAAAGCAAAAACGCCAAGTAAGAGAGTTCGCTTTGTTTCATATTGGAAGAGCAAGACGACATATGAGTTAGTCCAAGCCTTATCAGCACCCCATCCTCTGCTCTAAAATACCTACTAATCGGAGAGCCCCGTTCATGCAGGAAAGGGCAAGAATCAGTAAAAGCTGAAGACGTTATTGCCAATGAACTAGCAGAGGTTTACCTGCAGCCGGCATTGGCTCATCGTCGTCATCATCATCATCGGGAGGGGGAGGACCGGGTGGAGTTCTAGGCCCTCTTGGCTGCGGTCTTGGTGGACTACCATTGTACTGGTCTTCTTTGTCTTCTTCAACTAAGAAGGGGAGAGAGACAAATGCAACCTACATATCCCAATATATAGCCACAAGCACGCAAAGAAGAAAAGGAGGCATAAAATTATCAAAAAGCCAATGCCAAAAATTACAGAACTCCACCCAAGAGGTTAAATCTATGCAGTAAATATAAGGGGCAGGTGGTCCATGAGCTTAACGAGAATCTGTTACAGGTACGACCTCGACACAAAAGCATTCACAAATTCTGGTTAAATCCTGGATTACGACCGTCTCAGAAAAGTTGCGCAACCCAAAAAAGTTGTGCAACTTGCAACTGTTTCAGAGCTGCCATTTAGCCGTTAAACAACACCCAAATCACAGATGGGTCGCAGGCAAATAGCAGCTACATTGATCTCTATGGTGGAAAAGTCGAATGTGACTTGCAACCCAAATCCACCCGGTTTGGATTCCCAGAGACGGTCCTGTTGCAGTTGCGTTGGGTTGCAGGGCGACAACATTGACAATCAATTGCATGATACCACAATCTTCGTGGTGTGCGACAAATGTCATTGTGCAGCCCTAGCCGCAGTGATCAGAGCAAATTGTATTTAAAGGAACAGTCGGCCAGATCTCTTTACTGAGATGTCACTTATCCACTGCCGCTCGGCATAAGTGACATCTCATAGAAGGCAACTCTCCAAAGAAGCGATTCATCATCCAAATAGTCTGTGGACACTTACCATGCTTGGGATTCCTTTTGAGCCCTATCTGTTGGTGCTGGGGAGGTGGCGGAGGTGGAGGAGGGGGTGGAGGAGAGTCTCGTTCGTGGTTGAGAATAACTCTGTCCACTGATCCATACACAGCAAGAGTCAAGCAATTGTACCAACCCTTCAGCACCAGGCCGTCTGTATTAACCTAACTCAGAAACACAACAAATGCACTAATAAACAGCAATATTCAGAATTAAAGCCGTACGCACATACTATAGGGTTAGGACATGACTTCAGCTGCATAGCCCACTGGCATCTGTTGAAGGGGTGTTCCCATGCTGTACATTTATGGAATACGCAGAGGTATTATCAGAAACGCCTGACATCGCTGTGACGCCGATACTGGGAGAATAGAGAGCCAATGGCTGCTTGCTTCTTTCCCCAACTCTCAGACTTCAATGGAGAATCACATACACACCTAAGCACTTTTCTATCATCTCAATGGTGAAACAGTCACCGATAGACGATTTATATCAGCAAATGGGTTCATGTTCTCCTAATAGGTGCGGGTCTGACTTAGTGTACATTTACACACACAGATGATCGCTCACAATTCGTCAGAATCTGACCGTTTTGAGCGATCATTTTGCATAGGTACTAGTGGGCTAATCAGCCCATTAGCAGCCAACTAGCTTCATGTGCATGGATTTAGAGAACAGCGGGTGGTCTGTTCTCTAAATACATCACTATTGTTCTGTAGTGGGACAGCAGCTGAAAGAATGTTACCAGCGCTGCTCACGGAGAAGTCAGCGCGCGGTCCCCTCTTATCAGGGACGATGGATTTTAAGTGGAGCTGAACTCAGCGATGGACGAAAAGTGCACGGTAAGAGCACGATGGGCACACGTTTACACACAGCGATTACCGCTCAAAAGATGGCTTTCGAGCTAATTTTGGGTAATAATTGTTGTGTGTAAAAACACATTTAGTCCATCTAGTTCAGCCCATTATCCTACAATGTTGATTCAGAGGAAGTAAAAAAAAAAAAAAAAACCCAGAGGTGTAAGCAGATTTTCCTCATTTTAGGAAAACATTTTCTTCCCGAATTTTACGTCTGGCACTTTTCTGTCCAAACCCTCAACTTATGCAGATGAATTTGCAGCTGTATACGGTTGTTTCTTGTGCCAAATACTTTTTATAGTTTTGTAACATCTGCAAATATTGCCATTTCACTGCACAATCCTTCTATCAGGTCATTAATAAATATATTAAAAAGAATAGTGCCCAATACTGCCCCCTGTGGTACCCCACTGGTAATGATGACCCCTCCAATACTGCCCCCTCTGGTACCCCGCTAGTAACAGTGACCCAATCAGCGTATGTACCACTAATAACCCTCCTCTGCTTTCCATCACTGACCAGTTACTTACCCACTGACACACATTCTCCCCCAGACCGAGCATTCTCATGTTATATACCAACCTTTTATGCAGCACAGGATCAAACGCTTTGGGAAAGTCCAGATACACAAGATCCAGAGAAAAAAAAGATACAGCAGCACTCACAAGATATACCTCCTCGGGGTGAGGTGGAAAGCAGATGCCCGCCACTATAGTAGGTCAGAGCCCAACGACCTCATGCAGTCCAGAAGGAGTTAGAGGCAGTGGCAGCATAAACAGTGGAGCAATGGTAGGCTGCGTTTCGGCCCTTAATGAGCCTTTATTAAGCCTTGATAGAACGTAACCTACCATTTTAAGACTATGGAGAAATAAAAAGGTTGCTTTTGTAATATTTGCTCCGGTTTATGCTGCCACTGCTTCTAACTTCTTCCAGATACACAAGATGCAATGACTCCCCTGTCCAGTCTAGGACTTACCTCCCCGTGGAAGCTGATCAGGCTGGTGTGACAGGAGTGACCCCTCATAAACCCATGATGACATGCAGCTATTTTCGTTGAGGTCCTCCAGCGTCTCTTAGAAACCCTTTAAGCATCTTACCCGCAATATAAGTAAGACTTACCGGTAGTTTCCTGGTTTACCTTTTGACCCCTTTTTGAATATTGGCACTATATTTGCTGTGCGCCATTACAGTGGAACAGACCCCATTACTATAGTCCTTAAATATAAGAAACGAGGGTCCTATCACATTGTTTAAAGGGGTTGTCTCGCGAAATCAAGTGGGGGTATACACTTCTGTATGGCCATAATAATGCACTTTGTAATATACATCGTGCATTAAATATGAGCCATACAGAAGTTATTCACTTACCTGCTCCGTTGCTGGCGTCCCCGTCGCCATGGTTCCGTCTAATTTCGGTGTCTTCTTGCTTTTTTAGACGCGCTTGCGCAGATGGGTCTTCTCCCTTCGGCTCGGCAGCATCTGCGTTTTGGCTCCGCCCCCTTGTATGCGTCATCGCGTAGCTCCGCCCCCATCACACGCCGATTCCAGCCAATCAGGAGGCTGGAACAGGCACACGTCATGGGGCGGAGCTACGCGATAACGCGTACAAGGGTGCGGAGCCAAAACGCCGATGCTGCAGAGCCGAGCCGAAGGGAGAAGACCCATCTGCGCAAGCGCGTCTAAAAAAGCAAGAAGACACCGAAATTAGACGGAGCCATGGAGACGGGGACGCCAGCAACGGAGCAGGTAAGTGAATAACTTCTGTATGGCTCATAATTAATGCACAATGTATATTACAAAGTGCATTAATATGGCCATACAGAAGTGCTTACCCCCACTTGCTGCCGCGGGACAACCCCTTTAATTCCCTTAGAACCCTCTGAGGAATCCACAGCACACCTTCTGGATAGGCTATAAATGCACATGATGGGAACACCCCTTTAACCTGAGCTCAGCCGTTCTCATGCTTCCACTCCCCATTGCTTCTACATATCTTATATTTTTCAACAAGGATTTAATTTTGCTCTTTTACCTTTGCATTTGGTCGGAAGATGATTGAATTATTCTCATCGTACTCCAAGCTGGAGGAAGAAGAAGAAAAACAAAACAGGATTTTAATTACTTACTGTAAAAAAAAATTAAAATTCAACATGTTTATTGGAAGTACAGAGAAAGACCTTGGGTATAGCTGCTGCCACTAGGTGGCGACACCAGCTACATTATGATTCAGTTCTTTCTACCAGCTGTACCCCATCCTGCAGACACTACCCTAAATCACTTTTAGCTTACTGTCCATAGGAGGCAGACCTCCTGCTTAGTTGTGCTCTCCCTAAGGCCCATAATTCCAAAAAGCCAATCAGATATATCCACTGGGACGCGTTTCAGAGGCGAGCGCTCCTTCCTCAAGTCAAAAACAATAGTGATGCAGGAAGGAGAGTTCATCTCTGAAACGCGTCCAAATGCTCAACTATCCAATGACAACACTTGCAGGATGAATGGAGGGAAATCCCAGCTAAAGTGTATCAGGCATTAGTAGAAAGTATGCCACGGGGAGTATCCCATGTCATTAGGGCCAAGGGGGCCCCACTCAATATTAACATATATAAAGACTGCTTTTGATTCTTGCTCAGGTGTCCAAGTCCCTTTGGTAGGATGGTGCATTTTGGAAGAGTAACTGCACTTTTTAAAAACATTTGACATGTTACAACATCATGTTAAAAAAGTTTTAATCAGCAGGGGTCTGGGGGCCGAGACCCCCGCATTCACTCAAATGAAGGGGCTACAGTGCTCACCCGAGCGCTGCACCCCTTCGGCCGTCTTCGCTGGCACCTCTCAGCAGCAGACAGGCACATAGACTTCCTTTGAGCAGTAAGCAGGGTGGGGGGAGTGTGCAGACCCCTACTAATCTAAACTTTAAACACGTCAATGTGTTAAAAGTTTATAAAAAGTGCAATTCCTCTTTAATAGACATTATCTAATATGTAAAAAGAACATTTCAAGACGAAGCAAGAGAACTTTGTACAAACCTGCCCAGTCGGTCAAAAACGTTGGCACTTGACTTATTGACATTGCTGAAGAACAGGTCCAGGTGAAACGTATGCGGCGAGGTCTCACTGCAAGAAAGAACATACTCATTATCAGTCGGGGTCCAACAGATCGGCCTGGAGTCCTCTGCAGCCTTAGGCCTCATGTCCACGGGCAAAAGAAGAATTAAAATCCGCAGCGGATTTTAACTCTTCTCCTGCCCGCGGATCCGCACCCCATAGGGATGCATTGACCACCCGCGGGGTAGATAAATACCCGCAGATGGTCAATAAAAGGGATTTTAAAAGAAATGGAGCATGAAAAATCTGGACCATGCTCCATTTTCGTGCGGGTCTCCCGCGGGGACGGCTCCCGCGGGCTTCTATTGAAGCCTATGGAAGCCGTCCGGATCCGTGGGAGACCAAAATAGGAATTTAAAAGTATTTACCCATCCGGAGCGGGCGGGGAAAGCCTTCTCTTCCTCACGGCCGGATCTTTCTTGCTTCGGCTCGGCGGATGTGCCCGGCACATGCGCACGGCACGTCGGCGACGTGCCGCCGGCGTGACGAATTCATCCGCCGGCCGAAAAAGAAGATCCGGCCGTGAGGAAGAGAAGGCTTTCCCGGCCCGCGCCGGATGAGTAAATTCTTTTAAATTCCTATTTTCATCCCTCATGTCCGCGGGGCAGGAGGGACCTGCTGCAGATTCTACATGGAGAATCTGCAGCGGATCTGATTTTCCCCGTGGACATGAGGCCTTAGGCTGGGCTCTGACTGGGCGGATTCCGGGCACAAATCTCGCAGCTTGGCCACAGTGAAAAAACACGGGATTTCCGTGGGTTTTGAAACGACCACGCTTTTCCGCTGCGGCCGGTGCTCCCATATAGGAGAGCGCGGCCGCAGAGGAAGAATAAAAAAAATGAACCTGCTGCGGCCGGCGAATCCCAGCTGCAGCAGCGGCTTTGCCGTCCCGTGTGGACAAGATTTCTGAGAAATCTTGTCCACATGGCTAACTAATTCCAGGATTAGCGGCAGCAAAATTCCGA
Source organism: Eleutherodactylus coqui (assembly GCA_035609135.1). Taxonomy (NCBI): domain Eukaryota; kingdom Metazoa; phylum Chordata; class Amphibia; order Anura; family Eleutherodactylidae; genus Eleutherodactylus; species Eleutherodactylus coqui. Next base: position 153,301,525 of record CM069413.1, on the reverse strand, counting down.
ACCCAGTCTTAGTCCCTCTCACTTAGAGCCGTCACAAACCCTGGGAAGATTTCCATTCACTGACAGGAAGGAGAAGGTCTTGAAAAACACTTAACAACAGATAAGGCAATGATGCTCTGTGTAGCGATACCAGCCACACCGGACTAAAGGCCCCTTTACACAGGCTGACTATAGGGCACAGATGATCCTGCAAACACTTGTGACCTCGACGATCGACGGTGTAAAGGGACGATCAGCCAACCGACGCTCAATGTTCACCTGATTGGTCAGATATTTGCCGATTGGTGGTGAGCAGGGAGGTGAGCCAGCCTTCGGGGATGAACCATCGTATTCGTCCCCACAAATAAGTGTCGATCGGCGCTCGTTACATCACGGCATTTAGTTTAGGGGAAAAAAAAGACCACAGAGGGGCGACGTAATAACTGCGTATATCAGGGGACAATACAGAGATCTCTCCCATCATCTGCTTATACCCAGGACTGTGAGAAGGGGCCATCCACTACATCTACAGTAAAGAAGGTTTCTACACCTACACAAAAGGGGGTTCTTTACTGTAAGAGCAGTGAGACTGTGGAACTCTCTGCCTAAAGACGTGGTGATGGCAAAAATTAATAAAAAAGTCCAAGAGGGGCCGGACGCCTTTCCTGAGTGTTACAATATTACATATTATATAAGAAGGGGTGGAGCTCCAGGAATTATTCTCATTGCCAGATTAGAGTCGGGAATTTTTTTCAATGAGGGAAATTGGCTTCTGCCTCATTGTTTGGTGGGGCTTTTTTTTTTTGGGGGGGGGGGGGTAATTGCCTTCCTCTAGATCAACATTGGGGGTAACAGGCTGAAGAGGATGGACATACGTCTTTTTTTCAGCCTTAAACACTATGTTAAGAACTTCGCCATCTAAAGGGACCTTAAAGGGATTGTGCCAAGTCATAGTGACACAGTATGCAAGACTGAAAAAAAGTCAGCCAGTTCAGCCTATTACCCCCCAATGTTATACAAAAAAGGGATACTTTATGATCAATGGGGATCAGACCACTGAGCCCCTCCCTCCAATCCCTAGGATGAGGGTCCGGTCAGTCCCCAAGTGGATGGAGCAGAGGCCGCACAGGCACGTTGCTGCTCCACTCACTTCATTGGCAGTGCCAGAGATTACTGAAGCACTCCGGCACGGTCATTAAAGTGAATGGAGCACCAGCACAACCCCTGCTCCATTCAATCGTGGACCGAGCAGACCCCCGTTCTCAGGATCAGTGGGGGTCCTAGCCGTCAGACCCCCACCAATCACATCAGAGATAAGTTTATAACTTGGCACGACACCTCAAAGCCAACTGGCTTATATAGGAGATCCTTCAGGGTCCATCATGCTGGAGGCTCCAAATGTCGCCTGGCAGGTCATCACAGAAAGCTATTACTATTACTCACCCATAAGCCCTGCTGTCCGGCAGGTTGTTGTGCGCTCGCACCCCGGGTGGGATAACTCGTACTTCATTGATGTACACGACACATGGAAATCGGACCACGTCTACGTTACTACCTTGCTGGAAATACAAAGTGGTAAACACGGGGTTAATGGCGGGATTATAGGAAGAAATGAGGAGCAAATGCAGTCAGACCCCGACACAAGCTGATTGAAAGTGGGGTCCCCCCAGTGATAGATCTATGTGGTGCAGAGAGTTAAGGCAGCATGAAGGTTGTGGGTTCAATCCCCGTATGGTTCAGGTAGCCGGCTCAAGGTTTGACGCAGCCTTCCATCCTTCTGAGGTCGGTAATGAGCACCCAGCTTGGTGGGGGGTAATAAATCACCTGAAAGTGCTGCGAAATAAGTTGGCGCTATACAAATAACAAGATTTACTTATTTAATGTCCTAGAAGCAAAAAGACAGGTAAAATAATAATCTTTATTTGTATAGCGCCAACATATTCCGCAGCGCTTACATAGACAGGGGGAATACAGAGAGACAAAAGTACAAATATTACAGAACTACGGTTACATACCCTGTTTCCCCGAAAATAAGACAGTGTCTTATATTAATTTTTGTTCAAAAAGGTTTAACCTTTTTACATGTATAGCTGCCTGGATACTATTTAAATTGACTTTTTTAATTAACTGTTAGCAGGGCTTAATTTTGGAGTTGGGCTTATATTTCAAGCATCCTCAAAAATTCTGGAAAATCATGCTATGTCTTATTTTCAGGGAAACAGGGTAGTAATCAGTTGATGGAAACAATAGAGATGAGGGTCCTGCTCCAACGAGCTTACATACTACAAGTAATGGGGTGATACAGAAGGTAAAGGGCTGGAGATGTGCACCGTATGGCGAGGTGGAGAGTGAGGGGTGATATACACATAGACAATGGTCAGACATTTAGCCGTGTGACGGCAGAAACGGTATGACTGCAGGAGCGGTTTATGATGGCTAGCAGGGATTGCAGTCAGTAGGTCAGGGAGCATGTTATCAGGCGGAGTACAGAGGGGTTTGTTTAGGGAATGCGGTATGCCTCCCTGAAGAGGTGCGTTTTTAGAGCACGCCTGAAGTTCTGCGAGTCCTGGATTGCCCGGGTAGCCTTTGGTAGTGCGTTCCAGAGGACCGATGCTGCTCTGGAGAAGTCTTGGAGGCGGGAGTGAGAAGTTCGAACTAGAGGGGTGCGCTGTCTAGTTTCGTTAGCAGAGCGGAGAGCCCGGGCTGGGTGATGGATTGAGGTGAGGGAGGCGATATAGGGGGGCGCTGCGCTGTGGAGGGCTTTGTGGGTGAAGGTAACGAGCATAAATTGAATTCTGTATTTAACGGGCAGCCAGTGCAGTGACCGGCACAGGGCAGAGGCATCTGAGTAGCGGCTGGACAGGAAGATGAGCCTGGCTACCGCATTCAGGATGGATTGGAGAGGGTAGAGTCTGGTGCAGGGGAGGCAACGAGTTGCAATAATCGAGCCGGGAGTGGATGAGGGCGACAATAAGCGTTTTTAACGTCTCCACAGTGAGAAAAGAGCGGATTCTTGCGATGTTCTTGAGGTGCAGCTGACAGGTTCAGGCCAGAGATTGGATGTAGGGGGTAAATGAGAGATCAGAGTCAAATATGACCCCAAGACAGCGGGCGTGTTGTCTAGGAGTTATGGTGGCGCCACCAAGAGTAAATTACATGCAAATATAATGTACTGTAAGACTGAAGCCCCCTGAACAACATGAGCCGCATCCAGGTATTACAGGGGTCTCCAGAACGTTTGCCCTTGATGGCCTATGGTTGGGGTAGGACATCAATACCCGATCGCAGGGGTCCGCCGCTATAGATCCCTGCTGATCGCCAGTCTCGCTATCAGTGTGGACACAGCAGTCAGCTTGCAGCAGCCGGTTTGATACTCCAGGCACACCTCATTGAATTCACTGGGAGCTGTGCCTGCAACACCAAACCTGGCCACTAGGATAAGGACAGCGCTATTTGCTTCCAGAGCTGTCCCCACTGATAGCAGGGCTGGTGATCAGCTGGGATCCCGATCAGCGGATCCCTCCGACCAACTATTCATGTCATATCCTGAGGATGGGCCAATAGTAAAAGTTCTGGAGAAGCCCTTTAATGCTTTCACAATCATGTGATCTAGTCACATGACCTGGCTGCTTCCTTTCCTAGCTCTCCGCTTGCTGTCACTAAGGGTCCTCTTACCTGGGACTCGTTCCGGGCGCTCAGAGACACGTTAAATAATGGGATTCAGAGGTCGAGCGCCCATCCTGATCCCACCGGCTGCACCCGTTACAGCCTGGCCAAATTGCAGCCGCCCATGTGAATACTAACGGATCCGTAAAACCGTTCTGCGTTGTCGCCCCACCCCCACCGGCTTGGAATTGTGACCGCTGTGATCCTTGACTTCCGTTCACTGACAGCATGCAGAGATACTGATAACGTAATAGATCAGAACACAAGTCTAGCAGTAAACAGGCTGACATTTATGAGGAGTTTTCATTGACACTAGTATGTAAGTAACAGCAGGTGAACCACAAGTACCAGCCTGCCTCCCGGTGCATTATGGGACTTGTAGTTCCCCAGCAACTTGGTCATAACTAACACAACTGCATAGAAACATCTCCAAGACGTGACTGCTGCCGGCGGGTCTGGACACAAGCAGCTTCCTGCGTCGGGCAGCAGGCCTCAGGCGGCCTCCGACATGACTACCCCGTACACAGCAGCCTGTACGCCCCTCCTACAGGACCACCTCCAGGGACATTGCTAACACAAGCGGCCGCCATCACTAACAAGACAGTTTTTCTCACCTCCGTGTTCTGGTGCTTGAAAGTATCTAAAAACAAGAGCTCCATGGCGGACTCACCCGCCATGTTTGGTGTGGGCGGGGAAGTGAGGAGGCGGGACTTCCGCTCAGTGACAAGCGCGTCTCAGCGAGCGACGTTCCATCAGCCAATCACATTGTAGAGCGGCTATTGGCTCCGCCTGTCATGAAAGTGTCGCTACTAAGGCGCCATGAGTATGGTTGGTTTAATACCATTCCATAGGAAGCTATACGCTTGTGTAAAATTGGCCGTAGACGACAGAGTTAAACAGGATAATAGTGTTGTACTGTAATAAAAAGCAGGTTTCTGATAGCTCTAAAGAAAGGACCGTCTCCCCCTACCTTCTTAGCAACCAATCACAGCACAGCTTTAATTTCTTAATCTACTCTGGTAAAATGAAAGCTGCCCTGTGATTGGTTGCTATGGGCAACAAAGATAGTTCTAATTTCAGGGCACGTTCACATGTTTCCTCAGCAAGTTTCACAGTTATCTCCGCATATAAAACAGTTAATATGCAGCATGGCTGTGGATCCGCAGCGGATCCTGTTTCATACTAAGGCCTCGTTCCCACGGACGGATTTCTGCCGCGTAATTCGCGGCGGAAATCCGCTGCGTTGCCGGCAGCTATTAGGTTCTATTGAACCTAATAGCTCAGGGCTCACGGTGCGGAATGCCACCGCGGAATTCCGCACCGTGAAATCACCCGTCCTCACCCGCGGCATGCTCTATTTGCCGCGGGTGTACGCACGGACGGCTTCCATTGCAGTCAATGGAAGCCGTTCGTTCATGCTATCTTCCGCTGTAGCACAGCGGAAGATAGCGTGAAAACGCTTCCCCGCCTACCGCCGCCGCGTCACATGACACGGCCGGCCGCGTCATGTGACGCGGTGGGCGTGACATGTGACGTGGCCGGCGGGGAAGCGTCATGCGGGAGCGAGGACGCCGGATCCGCAGGTAAGTCTGGGGTCTCTTGGGGGGCGCCGTGACGGGCTCTCCTGCGGAATTTTGCGGCGGAGCCCGTCACGGCCGTGTGCAGCCGGCCTTAGGTTGGATGCCCACGGACGGATTATCTATACGGAATTCGCGATCAGACACCCGCAGCAATGTTCGACATAGCCATGCTGTGCTAAACAATTCTCCCCTGCCCACAAGCGGAAATGAGCTGCGATTTTCTGCTCGCGGGGGAGAATCGCAGCACGTTCTATTCTGTGCGGAAAATCGCACAGATGGTTTCTATTGCAGTCTATGGAAGCCGTCCGTACCGCGATACTTCCGCTGTGAGCACTGCAGGAGTATAGTGTCTATGGGGGGGCGCCGGCTCTGATTCCACTGCGATATTTCACAGTCGTAATCCGGCCTGGCCGTGGGCATGAGCCCTTAGGCCGAGCATTTCTGGCAGCGTCTTCCCTGCGAGATAATCATGCGCGGCACGCAGTCAGTATGCAATGATATTGCGTACTGGCTGCGTGCCACTCCTCGCCATTTACTATCTCGGCGTGTATGCTCGCATAATACGCGCCAACATAGGACATGCTGCGATTTTTCTTGCGTGTGTATTTCATGCAGGTCATGTGAGCGGCAACATGGTCGCCTATGGCAGATTGGTGCAGCGTATTATGCACCCAAGACCCCGCTGCACCGACACGCTCGTGTGAGCCGGGCCTTAAGATTCTCTGAAGAATTTGTCGCAGAGTTGAACTTATTAGGAAAGATAGATTTTGATCTGCGGCTCCGTTCACACTCGCTTTTTTCAAGGTGCTTTTAGACGGATGCAAAAAATCGTTCAAAGGAGCGAAAGTGAACAATTAATCATTTGGTCTAAACGTGAAGCGACGACTGAACGGCGAACGACAACCGCTTACTGTTCATTCATCGCTCATTTTATTCAGGCATAAAAGGACTCGTTCGCTTAACGTTCGGTTTAAACCGCGATCGTTCAATCGCTTTCATCTGCTTATATAGCGAATGTGAAAGACTGAACCATTGTTGTTTCAATGAGCCAACAATGTTAGCGGTGACGTCACTCATTCATTCGCTCATTCAAAAGATAATTGCCTCGTCTAAAAGGACACCTTAGTCTTGGAAAACTCCTTTAGGGTGCGTTCACACGAGCGCATAAACGGCGCGTTTTTGCGCCCAATCGTATAAACGTGACCATCTGAGGCATTGGTTTCCAATGTATTCGTTCGCACGGGCGATTTTACGGCGCGTAAAAACGGCAACCCGAAAAAAAGACGGAACATACGCGACCGAAATACGCGCCAACGCATATTCGATGGCCGAAAAGATAGTTTGCAAAGTAGGAACAAACGATAATACGCTTTCTAGCTCTGGTCATGATTGCCGAAAAACGTTCTTTCCGGCGATTAAACGCTGCGCACGTGCGAACGTAAATACGCCTACGCGCGTGTAACCGCGCCCTTAAATTGTTGGCGAAGGTCCTGTTAATAACTGAGTAAGAATAATAAGTGTAGTGACCAATGTCAGGGATCGCTCTGGGGAAAATGGCGGCCGGTGATCTTTATCATTACAAACAGTCCAATTTAGATCCTAATGAAGGCCCATAACTAGAGATGAGCGAGTAGTGCCTTATGTGAGTACCTGCCCGCTCGTCTTTTGAGACAAGCGGGCAGGTACTCACATAAGGCACTACTCGCTCGAGTAATTTGCCTTAGTGAGTACGCTTGCTCATCTCTACCCATAACCCTCTGACAGCACACCCGCTGCCTTGGGGTCACACTGGACTCTGACCTCTCCTTTACCCCCTTCATCCAATCTTTGGCCCAAACATGCCACTTGCACCTCAGGAATATTGCTAAAATCTGGCCGCTCCTCACCACAGACACGCTAAAGACACTCGCTCTCGCCCTCATCCATTCCCAACTCAACTACTGCAGCACGCTGTTCATTGGCTTTCCCCGCACCAGACTCTCCCCTCTCCAATCCATACTAAACGCGGCAGCTAGACTCATTTTTCTATCCAGCTGTTTCTCAGATACCTCTGCACTATGCCAGTCATCGCATTGGCTGCCTATCCACTGCAGAACTAAATTTAAACTCCTCATCCACAAAGCTCTGCATGGCGCCATGCCACTGTACATTACCTCATTCCTGTCCGTACACCTCCCAGCCCGCATGCTCCGATCCGCTAACATACTCAGGCTAAACACCCCTGTAATACGAACCTCTCATGCTCGCCTCCAGGACTTCACCAGAGCAGCACCCATCCTCTGGAACGCTCTACCCCAAGGCATCCGGACAATTCCCGATGCGCGAAAGTAAGCTGGACTGAACTGTCCTTAATACTGAGGGGGGAGTTGAGCGTTTCCTGGAGACCATATATTGTTAGTATACCAGTATTCCCTACTCGTACGCACAGATCACATTATGTATTGATTTGTCAGGACTGAAGGCCCATTTAAATACAGGGATTATCGCTCAAAAGATTTCTATTGAGCGACTTTTGAGCAATAATCGTTGTGTCATTTACAGCGCAAGATGATCGCTCAATGGAAGCCGTTCGTCCCGCAATATTCTGTGCAGTGGGCACTACGGGAATCCACGTCATAGCCCAGCGCCGGCGCGTCATGCTCTACACTGTGCACGCATGCTGGCTCGTCGGGCGAAACACTCGCGGCGGATGGGGAAAGGTGAGTATAGGGTCTCTGGGGGTCGCCGGGTCTGATTCTGTGAAATTCGAAATCCGACCCGGCCGTGGGCAGGAGGCCTAATGCAGGATGATTCACTTGCTTAAAGGGGTTGCAGCAAGTGGGTCTATACACTTCTGTATGGCCATAATAATGCACTTTGTAATGTACATTGTGCATTAATTATGAGCCATACAGAAGTTATAAAAAGTTTTATACTTACCTGCTCCGTTGCTAGTGTCCTCGTTCCCATGGAGCCGACTAATTTTCGCCCTCCGATGGCCAAATTAGCCGCGCTTGCGCAGTCCGGGTCTTCTGCAGTCTTCTATGGGGCCGCTCGTGCAGAATGCCGGCTCCGTGTAGCTCCGCCCCATCATGTGCCGATTCCAGCCAATCAGGAGGCTGGAATCGGCAATGGACCGCACAGAAGCCCTGCGGTCCACGGAGACAGAGGATCCCGGCGGCCATCTTCAGCAGGTGAGTATGAAGACGCCGGACCGCCGGGATTCAGGTAAGCGCTGTGCGGGTTGTTTTTTTAACCCCTGCATCGGGGTTGTCTCGCGCCGAACGGGGGGGGGGGGGGGGGGGGTTAAAAAAAAAAAAACCGTTTCGGCGCGGGACAACCCCTTTAAGTGTTACAACAGGCATTATATTTGTGGCTAGGAGGACTCACACAATTGGCAACATGGTTGCTCTTAGTCTATTTACTAACAAGTTCGTTAACTTTAAGAGGATGTTACAGATGTGTCGTACCTAGATGTAATGAATGTCCTGTATTGACCCAGACAAAGACTTTCTCTTCTCGTGTTAATGCCAGATCTTCCCGCATCAGGACATTTGTTAGCTGCTATACGACTTCTGTGGTCTATCTCCTGGAGTGCAACATATGTTGCCAACAGATGCAGATCCCGCAAGCTAAAGGCACGGATTGCTGGTTCTATTCCCAGCCCTAATGTTCTGCTGTTAGACATAGATCGGGGGGTGTACCTTCTCTTGTGATACAGAGAGTGTCTCACCCAATGAGGCGATGACTGGTTTAAATAATTACTCTCTGGGGAAGCCTATTGGATCAGGAGATTACAAATGGTTAAAATTTTCACACTGATTTAGGGCTCCTTCACACCATGATTCCCAGCCCGATATCGCGCTTCTCACCACGTGATGCGAGGCATTTTCATGTGAAGCGCTTTCCCCACCGCGGCTGTCACAGGTCCCGGAATCCCCCCATTGCTTTCAACGGGCAGCGATGCCGGGCGATCTCACAACTAGATAGGACACGCTGCGATGTGCTTCCCGCTTAACATCGCATCGCAGCGCCATGCACGAAAACATCGCTAATGCGAATGACCAATTTGCACGTCTCGCAAAGCACAAATCTCGCACGATTTTTCTTGCAAGGCGCTCTTAATGTTTATTAACATTTGTTACTTATTTGACGGTTTCCATCGGTGGGAGGTGCGTTTCACTATGTCATATCCGCTATCTTTTAAATATATGATCTATCCTGTAATTCGTTCAACGAATTTTAGCGATAATCGTGTAAACACGTAGAAATCGCTCATTATTCGCTTGCGGTTGTTTTTAGCGCCGACTTTCAGTGAGCAGAAAAACTATCACTGGATCGCTGACTTCTCATTCCGTGTAAACGCTCCCCACTCAGCGCTTCACATAGAAGATGAAGCATTGAGCGAGAAGCCCGCGATCGAGCGGTGAACTCTGCCCGTGTAAAAGCTCTGCACGAGTGCTAACGGCCTTAGCGGTGACGTCAGCAGTCGTGCAGTCGTTTAAGCGACTGTCGGCCTGTTTAAAAGCGCCATTAGACTTTACAGCCAAAATGCGTCGTTTTCTAACTTACTACATAGCGCTACTGCGTGGCGTTTGTTCCTAGTGCACTTTATTACCGCCTCTGGCTGTAATCTCCTGTTGGAAGATCTTGGAATGGTGAGCTGTATTTTACCTTTTTCCTTATCTCACAGGTAGTTCCTACGCCAGTCTTAATATTATTTCCCACGATGCACCCAATTTATGAAGAGGCACATGCTTCAACCAGCTTCTGGTATAAATCCTACATAGACATGTCAGTATGTGGCAGTCACGCCACCTTTTGGAAAAGCGGTGGATGGCAGCTCAAACAGCTAAAAGTTGTAACATTTTTCTGCAAAACGTGCAAAATTTTGCAACTTTTTAATGCCAGAATTTGGCGTAAAATGTATTATAAATGTCCCCTTTGGTGTATATATCAAGTGCTTTACCTAGGAGGTACCCCAAGGATAGGGCCATATCATGAAGTGCACACTTTGTAGGTCTTACTTGTTGTACAGGTTATGATTTTGGCCACAGACCCATTATAACCAATTAGGCTATACAGTTTGGGTGTTTTTCCACGCAGACCAGCGGCCCACATAAAAAAAAAAATCGCAGCATGTCCTATTCTGGTCTGTAGCATGGACTAGATTGGACATGCAATGTCAAATGCCCGCGGGTCTAGTTAGGTCTGAGAATGTCTGGTGCAAATCACATGCGCCCACGTGCATGAGCCCTTAGCGCAGGGTCGCTGGCCAGGCTCAGAGCCGGAATCCGCTGTAGCTTAGAAGCCCGGTCACAATTGCCACCCCTGCAACCCCTATAGCTACGCCACTGGTTGTTACTGTTGTTATATCATTAATTGTTATGGACTCCTATGGCCGTATTTCGACTTGTGTATTTATACGTTTGGATATTATTTATCTCCACATGTCCCGGTATTCCTCGGTCATCTGAGAGGGTGGCCTTTGTGGTAAAGTTGTTTCTTTTATTAGAGAAGTATTTTAAAACTTTTTTGTATTCTTATGGTCTATACATACGATGTGGGAGTATATGATACGCTTTCACTGCTTAGACCAAATGCTACTCTCGATCAATTAAGTATTGTGTCCGGGACTGCTCATGCTTATAATGTTATTGGGGCTGGTGCAAGCATAATTTATGAATAGATTGTTCTAATATAGGATATTTGGATGTTATTGTGTTGATTGCATTATTTGCACTTTTTTGGGAAGCTAGCATTGTAAATGTCTTGTAAGTGTAGCAGTACCAACCTTGGGCTAGGGAAGATGATGGGGTAGAAGACTTACTCTGTCATGGCTGGCTCTACCATCCTCTCCTGCGAAACCCAAAGTGTAGTTGGCCTAGCCGCACACCGGACCTGTAAACAACAGCTGTGTAGAGAACGTTTTTAGTACCTGTTTGTCTTCGTGACGCCAGTGCCCCTTCCAAGTGATCAAAGTAAATAACAGAGTCCACAGTCAAAGAAATAGATTTCAAACTGGAGGTATATGGTTTTCTCTTTATTTGAAAATTCATTAGTAAGGTTCCATTCCAAGGCATTTCACAGTCTTAGGCATTAGTATGTAAATACTTGTACTTCTTATTCTCCCCTCTACAAGTTTGTATCCAAAAGACACTCTTCCCCTTTTTGTGCATAGTTACTCAGTGTCTCTCACGTCTGCTTGTTACTGGGATAGATGAACGGAGGAATCATGTACTTGCCAGTGCCTAGTCCAGGAAAACAGGATCTGCTCTCCACACTCTCCATAAAAGGCACTCCATGGAAAGGCACTCTCCACTAAAGGCACTCCATTACCGCAGGAGTGAGCCCAGGACTTGGCACAGGTAAGCTCCAGATTTCCTGTCTCCTCACATGGTTTTCTTCCTCCATCGCATCTCCACCTGCATACGGGAGCAAATCACTGCTCTGCTCCTCTTCAACCGCTCGCTCACACGCTCGCACCTCTTCTCTCTCCCTCTTCCCGACTACCATTCATTAATTCCTCCCCCTATCAACTGACTCTTAACTCCTCCCCCTAGCAATTGACTCTTAACTCCTCCCCCTAGCACCCGACTCATTCAACACATGTCACACCCACAGAAGGTTAGGCAAGACAAGACACATAACCAGTCTAGACTGAAATAACACCAGACATCAGACATTAACCCTTCTGTGACCTGTTTGGGCCAATACACATACCATCACAGTCTACGACACTCAACTATACAAAGAGACTAACACACACACACTACAGGAGATAGCTATTAAAGTGCTATGGGGGCCCCTAACTCTGGGCTACTACTTAAGCAGGACTTTGGCATGATGTAAATTACAGTTTCATGTGGCATGCGCCCTCTGCTGACAACTAGATGTAATAGCAGTACTCTCATTGTACCTGTATTCAAAGCGATCCTTTGGGCCTGGACAAAGAAAGACGGCCGCACCAGCTTCTCTGACTACTTAATGCACCCTGTTCATTAGTATGCCTTATTAGACTAAGACACTACATACTGATGTGACTGGTATATGGACAGCACAGCTGTGTAGTTCTTCGACTAATGATGCATTGTGATACACATTCTCTGCTTCTTGGATCACCACATCTCCAAGAAAAATGTAAGAAAAAGCAATCAAAACATCCTACGTATTCCAAAATAAGACCAATAGAAACTACAAGACGTCTTGCAAAAAACAAGCCCTCGCACAACTGTGTTGATGGAAAAATATAAGAGTGAAGGCTGTCAGAAAATAGCGGCAGAAAATCATTTTACTTTTTTCCAAAGATATTTTATTTTTTTAACCCTTTCCAATCCTCTGTCTGACGTCTGATGACATTCTGATTGAAAGCTGTACAGCTCCGATGTCGGAAGACAACCAGCAGGGTATTCTTACTGTATATTACTGGCCGCTCTGTTGTCGGGGGCCACTCCAGCATGTCCCATACCGCAGTTTTGGCTCTAGCCAGCAGATGGTGCCGTTGTATAATGGCAGAAAGAGAAAGCCCCATAGGAAACCCTGAATCCAAAATTGGATTGCAAAGGGTTAAAATAGTACAGAAAAAAAATAAAACTATATAAATTTGGTATTGTAATAATCGTACTGACCCGTAGAATGAAGTTATCATGTTATCTTTGCTGCAGTGTGTACGCTGTCGAAACAAGGGGCCCCCGCAGAGATAGTGGAATTGCATTTTCTTTTCCTTTTCACTCCACTTTTTAAGTTTTTCAGTGCATTATATGATACGTTATATAGCACCATTAAAAAATACCACTCGTCCTGCAAAAACAAGCCCCATACAGCGACGCCGATGGATAAATAAAAGTTATAACTTCTTGAAAGTTGGGAGGAAAAAACAAAAATGAAAAAAAGGGCCGCATACTTAAGGCGTTAAATAAAAAAAACATATTTAGGTCCGACTGTAATATTCCCTAATATTTTCCATTTGTTAGTCGAATCATAGCTCGATCAACATTTGGGGGGAAATAGGCTAAACTCGATATACATGTCTTTTTTCGGCCTAACATGCTATGTTAACCCCTTAGTAACCACCCCAAAGTGTTTTTACATCCTAGCTAAGTGGGCTTTAATCCCCAGGGCTGTAAAAATACACTCGCTCTGGGGATTAAAGCCACGTGGGCTGTGGATGTAACAGCTCCATGCTGTCGGCTGCCGGAGGTAGCCGGCAACCTGGAGCTGTCATGGCGTGCAGCCTGAAGCGACCTCCGGTCATGTAATCAGCGTTATCCAATGGATAACAGCGATCGCATTAAGATAAATAGAGAGATTTAAAAAGTGAAAGATTCAGCTTTCTTCACGGATCGGATCCATGAGGGGAGCTGAGAGTACTCACCCCCATCCTCCGTGATGTCCCACGGCATTCTGGTCTTCCAGGACCTTATGCCGGCATCTGCGCATGCGCACCAGACACCATACGTCACGCGCAAAAGGCCAGGAGGCCCGGGAAATCTAAAATCTCTCTGCTCCCAGCTAGCATGAGTAGCCGAGATCAGAGAGATGTCACCGGGAACCACTGTATGCGGTTCCCGGTCACATGATCGCCGTTATCCAATGGATAACAGTGAACATGTAAAAGTTTTTAAAAAAGTATAAAAGCAGAAAAAAAAAGTTTAAACATTTTAAGTTTCATCTCCCCTCATGGATCATATAGAGATCAATTGAGCCAACCACACATATCTCCTCAGGCCTCATGTCCACGGGGAAAAGATTATTTAAAATCCGCAGCGTTTTTCCCGCACGCAGATCTGCACCCCATAGGGATTCATTGGACACCCGCAGATAGTTAAATACCTGCGGATGTCATTTTTCCCTTCAGGCGCGGATCCGCGTGCGGGAAAAAAAACGCGACATGCTCCATTTTAGTGCGGGTCTCCCGCGGGGACGGCTCCTGCAGGCTCCTATTGAAGCCTATGGAAGCCGTTCGGATCCGCGGAACACCCGTACCAGAATTAAAACTCACCTGTCCGGACGCTGCAGATCTTCCCTCCGTTGCGGCCGGATCTTCTTTCTTCGGCCCGGCAGATGTGCCTGGCACATGCGCGCGGCACGCTTCCGGCGTGCCGAGCACATCCGCAGGGCCGAAGAAAGAAGATCTGGCCGCAACAAAGGGAAGATCCGCAGCGTCCGGACAGGTGAGTTTATTCTTATTTTCAGCCTCATGTCCGCGGGGCAGGAGGGACCCGCTACGGATTCTGCATGGAGAATCTGCAGCGGGCCTAATTTTCCCCGTGGACATGAGGCCTCAAACTCCTGCATATTCATCAGCCATGTCATCAGTAGACACCAGTGATCCAGTTTCGTTGGCACCATCCATGCCCGTGCCATAACCCTGCCTCTACCTTGTGTGACAGATGATGGGGAGCTTCTGGTCCATCTTCCTTTGCTTCTTCATTCGGTTCTCCTCCCATCATTCTAGCACATGTTCATCCTGGTTTCATCTGTTCAAAGAATCTTCTTCTAGAACTGGGTCACTTTTATAGATACTCTCTAGCAAAGTTTTGTTGACCTTTCTGTTCTTTGGTGTTACCAGAAGATTTTCCTGAAAAAGTGGAAAGAAGGAAGACTCGTGCTTCATGTGCAGTACATCTTAGTGTGGATAGACATTTTATATATATGGGCTTGGGTTATTTGCATGGAACTAAGTGCAATGTTTTGATACACGATACTGCAAGAATAGTATTAAAGTGACTCTAGAGTAGTGATGAGTGATTAGAGGAATAATCGGTTCATGTTGGTATCGGACTGATTTCACAAAAATCATCGCAAATTGGGTTGGTTGATTCCAAACCTATTACATCAGCAAGGCAGCAGGCATTATGGAAAATATCATGTTTACATTGAGAAAAGTAATCTTGCAACTGCTGTTTTCCTTCCTCTTGTCCCAGGAAATACACTTGCCCATCACAGTATAACCTCAAGTCACCAAATTCAGAGATATCAATCTGTCTAGTTCAGAAGCATAAGTGATGATCAATCAACTCATCTGCTTTGGCACAAATGAAAGTGACAACCAGTGCACTGGAGTTGCACGAAGACAACTCCCAAAAAGAGAATGGAGACAATTCCTCTCCTTTTCCGTCTTGACTGATTCTTTTCTAGTTTTGCTAGTGTTATTGCAACAGCCGAGCTGAGCTTGCCAAATGGGGGGGGGGGGGGGCACGGGGATTGAAAGATGGTTGTCACGGGTGGCTTTGTAATGCCTCCTGGCAGTGGCAATAATGGTGCTCTGCTTAGTCGCACGGTGGCACAAATAACATATTTGGATACGTTGGAAATGAGCAATTGTTTTGTCACATGTGATGCCAGTATTCCAACCTGAACTAATGATGGCGAAATAACTTGAAACGAGTCCAGTAGCTTGAATTAGTAAATTGGGAGCACACAGTTTTACTGAAGCTTGGCTGCAATAATAGATGAATAGGCAATGTTTTGCAGATACAGCAGGGTCCACAACAATGCAGTGAATTAACACGATGAAAACAGTAGATAGACAATTGAATTTCCACTTCTCTTCCACGCTCTCTCTCTAGTTCCAGAGGTAACGCAGTATTAATCTCCTCAATTGTTACTAGCTGAGGGTTTACTGGAAGTGTAGTATGCAGGAGTGTAAGGGTGCTGAACTAATCCTGGCTTTGAATTCACTCTGTAATTTGACTCACTGTTAAGTGGGAACAATGATCTCCAACTCTTTCCTCCTGACTGCTGGAAAGACAAGGGAGCTCATCACCCTTGCTGAACTGCTGACCTGCTGAACTGCGGACACCTCCTTGCTCCGACCATGTCTTGCTGCCTCCTCTCTCCCCCAACTGCCACCAACTCTCTGCAGCAACCCACTAACTCCTCCTCCACTTTCTCTCTCTTTCCCGCTCTTTCTTTAAAACTCCACCTCCTCTGCATAGGGACTCATTTAGTGTTTTCCCGCTCTGGACTCACCCACCAATAAGTGGAAGCCTAACATATAGCCAATAGGCAACCAGCTACTGCCAGCGCTAAGCTCTCAGCTTAGGAAAGGGGAGAAACAGGGTTTCTCTGATGCATAGCACCTCCTAAGTGAAGTACATAGAAAGGTGTGACAAGACCAATTCTTAGTGCAGCTGTTCTGTAGGACCCTCTGGGCCACTACATCGTCACTTCTTGTAACATGAGGTGGTACCTGCGACCCAATCAGGTTGCACAGGTGGTTCTACTGTGTCTCAGCACAGTCATAAACATGAATCAGGTACAAGGAACAAAACAACCAAGGGGTCAGCACTGCAGCCCCCTCGTTCTAGTGATCAGCAGTGGTTTTAGCAGCAGGACCCACACTAATCCAAACTTTTGAGGTGTATGACATGTCAAAAGTTAGTTAGAAGTGCAGTTACTCAAAGTGTTTTCTTAAAGGGGTTGTCCAAGGTTAGAAAAACAGGGCTGCTTTTGTCAAAACACAGCACCACCCTTGTACGTGGGTTGTGTGTGGTATTGCAGCTTAGCTCTACTGAAGTGAATGGGAGCTGAGCTGCAATACTAGATACCACCCACAGACAAGGGTGGTGCTGTGTTTTGAAGAAAGCAGCCCTGTTTTCCTAACTTTGGACCACCCATTTAATAATTTTGAGCAGAGTATATGACTATTGGCAAGTGGGTGTAACGTTTCCTACTTGTTCATTAGGTGTGCCCCTACAGTGATATCAGCAACAATTGGACAATGTTAAATGGATTGTCTGTGACTTTTGGGATTTTTGCTATCGATGATCTGTGCTCAGGACAGGTCAATAGATGATCGGAGGGGTACGCCAATCAGAATCCCTGCCGATCAGCTGATTCCACTACGGACAGCACAGAAGGCAGATCATACTGACCGTGGTGATATGGAAGGTACAGCTATGTTCAGAGAAATCTGTATCCACTTCCTGCACTGTCTATAGTGACCGCAGTGTCGGGAATCAGCTGAAGTGATGGACCCCTGTCAATCATCTATCACTGACCTATCCTGAGAACCGGTCATCAATAGAAAAGATCCAAAAAGTCATGGACAACAGCTTTGAAGGGTACAGACAAGTGGAACCAGTTGTCAATTTATTAACCCTTTCCAATCTACTGTCTGACGTCTAAAGACATTATGATCTAAGGCTGTACAGCTCCGATGTTGGAAGACGTCCGTCAGGGTTCTCTTACTGTATATTGCCAGCCTCTCTGCTGTCGGAGCCTATCCAACGTGTCACCTCATGCAGTACTGGCTTTTGCCAGCAGATAGCGTCGTTGTGTAAAGGCAGAAAAAGAGTAAGCCCCCCTAGGAAAACCAGGATACAAATTGGATTGGAAAGGGTTAATACATTTCCAGGAGGAGTAACAGAACAATGTAGAAGACAAGATGCCCCAGAGTTGGTGCCTTTGGGGAACACAAGTAGTTAGTAACAGGCGTCAGGACAGCCAACAGGTCCTTCTGAAGTAGGATCTCAGTCATGCTGATCGAAGTAGTTTATACCAAATGACCACAAATCCTGGTAATGTTTTAAGTAATTTTATTAAAGCAAGAATTGTATAATTTCAATAAGAAAGCTATCTTTCCCACAAAAACCAACGGTGACGAAATTCTGGGCTTTTCAACCATAAAGATTTACAAAATCAAACAAATTAATGTTTAACTTTCCCCAGTGTTCAGGATGCCTTTCCCAGGCCTTAAGAAACCTTGTATTAGTTTTTTTTATATTTTACTATTTTTTCTGTAATATCTAGGACCGGCACTGACAGCCCAGACCCGGCAGCAGTTGTACGTAAGCATTGTCATTTTTATTTGATTTTATGTTTTGCAGTTTTTCCATGTTTGATATCTTTCTCAGATGGAGGGAAGTTCTTTAAAGTTCCATCTGCCTAGAAAAGAGAAATAAAACAATTAATACTCTATATTCTATGTTCTTGCTGTGAGATACATTAAGGGGATTGTACCAAAATCAGCATTTATCAACTATCCATCGTCTGATCTGGGGGGGGGGGTCTTACCTTTAAGAGCCCCACCAATCCCAAGATCGGGGACTCTCTGTACAGACATATGGTAACAGATTGAATAGAGCGGAGGTCATGCTGGTACAGCATCGGTCTATTTATTACAATGGGGCTGCCAAATATCCAAGTACAAGTGCTCAGCTACTGTATATCTGGCAGACCCATTGAAGATGAATGGAGCGGCAAGAAGCATGCTCAACCGCAGCTCCATTCAATTTACTACTCACTGTTGGGGGCGCTTTGAGCCTGCAGTGAGGAAGAGGGGAACACAGGACCCATGTTCTCAGGACTGGTGGGGGTCTCAGCAGTGAGACCCCCACCAATCAGACTTACCACCTATCTTGTGCATGAACTGTTTTGATAAAAAGAGAATATATCACCTATATTTTTACTAATTAAAAAAAGGTGAAGCATTCTTTTTTAATGTTTTTATTTTCAGCTTGTAGTTTTATTCTATTGTCTATACATGACTATGGAGCAGCCATCTTGACTAAGCTACATTAAACAGCATTTAGAGACATATGCACATCACCTAAATGCCGCAGAGCTGGACTATATAACCAAACAATCTGCCTTTCTACAGTCCTGCAATAGCCACTTTTTTGTGCTGCAGTTACAGCAGATCAGCACATTGGAATTTTATGCAGCATCAGAATTGTAAGTGAGGTCAGCCTCATTAAAAGCCAAACAGAGTGTGCACTCATAGTAATGTTTAGGGGTTAGCAGGCTTGCTCTCAGTGTAGCACTACCAATGCTGTTATGTAGGGACATTAGTACTTGTAGGGCTCGCATACATAACAGAGAACTGGGCCAGTGACTTTTTACTAGAATTGTGCCTGGGACTATGGGACACTGATATTGAAGTCTTAGTAAACCTGTAGGTTGCAAGTAATATTGGTGTTACTTCCTGAGTGCATTGAGGCGCTGTGATTGTACAAACATGCTGTGTTGAAATTCAATTTATCTTATCTATAGCACATGGTACATATAAGGGTGCAGTAGGACAACTGATCTACAGTGAGAAAATGTGCATAGCAGGATAGACCTGAAGTAAATTGTGACATCAATGACATCGGGTGTTCCTGGTGTAAGGAGGCATCTCCAATAGAGAAGAATAGGGCAAGCTATAGGTAGCAGAGTTGGGATATAATGTACAGGTGACTTGCTGCCGCCGAATGTCAAAGGCCGCGGTAGTTGTGCAGTACACAGAAGGGCCTGTAGAGGGCTGCAGACAGGACTTCTGAATAGATAGGATTAACGCCTGATGGGTGTGACAGGAATTGGTTGCATAAAAGCCAGTTCCTGCCAGATGCAAGGGAGAAGTTACAGCTCAGGTGAGCTGGAAGGGCTGAAAGCCTAAGGTCCAGTGTGGACTAGTGGAAGCGGTGGAGAGGCCGTATCAGGAACTGGGAGCCTGATCCGTGCGGACCAGTTTTGGGTCAGTCACAAGCCTGACAGAGGAAGACGCCCTCTAGACACCCCGGGCAGGGTAGTGACGGTGACCCAGTGGGTGGTGAACCCAAGATTACACATGGACTGTGTTTGTATGCTGTTTGCTGTGAAATAAAGGCTGGCAGGAGCCAGAACTAAAGCGAATCCACGTCTCTGGAGCATCTCTACACGCGTGGTGCACCATTTTCATGTATGAGAGGTCGGCGATCCGCAGGCGAGAGACCCCAACTTGCCACACCGTGTACCTAAATATCATTATGTTGTGTAACGTTAACGCAAGGTTGAAGTAATTTGTGCCTTCTATGGAGTGAAGCATTTAATGACGTTCTTTCAGTAAAGTTTGGTTTGTTGTAAAAAATTTCTTTCTCTGTCTGCCACCGCTGCGCCACAATACCACCCGCCTGCTTCACGTCTTACACGGCCGCAGCGCCAGCAGTATTGTCCTTGGCCTTCTGTGCGGCTTCTTCAGCATAATGGGCTTGCAGCACAGCAACGGCTTCATCAACCTAAGATAAAAAGCCACATGTAGACCAGCGTTGTGATGGCCTCAAAACAAAGAAAGACACAAACTGCACTGAATACCTTCGAGCCGAGAGATTCTGGTGACTCGAGCATGTGGAGAAGTTCAGAAGCGTCAATTTCCAGCAGCATGCCTGTGATTTTAGCAGCCAGCGTCGGGTGAATGGCTTCAATAAGAGGGAAGAGACGCTCGCCTGGAAGCAAAAAGCTCCAAGTCAGATTTTACGTCCTTTGCACACTATAGCAGAAGTGAAGCTGTACATACCTAGCATATGTTTCTGTTCCTGTAGCGGAGCAGAGGCCAGCATAGAAACAGTTAAAGGCTCTTGTCCTTGCACATGGACAGCCGGCTGCAAAGCAAACGTGATAATACAATTTAAGGTCACATCTGGTTTCCGAAAGAGTTAAACTTAGTGCAATTTTAGAATGTAACCTGTATGAAGACTATGAGATTGAGTTGGCGCATACCTCTCATGCAGGTAAGCCGTTAAGGTGCGCTCACACGTAGCCGATTTGCAGCAAATTTCACCCTTTCAACTGAATTCTGCACCAAAAATCCACAGCAAATCAGCTACATGTGAATGCACCTTAAAAGTTTTAAAGGTACCAATACCCCTTGGATAGCTGACCACCAAATAGTCATTCCACTGAGCTATTATTCCCAACCCCTGCATATACAATGCTCTGTTTAGCTAAGCATACATGTGTTCTCAAAGGGGAGAGGAGAATAAGCCACTGCCAGACACCTCCAATGAGAACAAAGGGTCCAGCCAGGAACATAAGTAGAGGGGGTGCAGAGGGTGCGGTCACACAGGGACCCAGGACCCCTAGGGGGCTCATAAAGTTTCTCTTCTCCGTATTGGAAACCAATACTATCAACGAAGCTTTATAGCTGGAGGCCCAGTTCCAGATTTTGCACTGGGGCCCCGCAGCTTCAAGTTACGCCTCTGGGTCCAGCATATTGAAGTTTAACTTGCCCCATCGTTCTCCACCATCTGATGTGCTGGGGGAGAAAGAGTCAGGACATGCCTATTAGCACATATATCAGATGGTCAGTGGGCCCAGCTAGAATAGATTGTCACTATAGCCTTCAATGCCTACCTGCTGCATAGCAACTTGTGGCTGAGTATTAAGTCCCATTATTTGGGTTGAAGTTTTTGCTGTAGGGGGGAAAGAAAAATGAACATTGACTTCTAAAAATTTCAAGTTGGTACAAAAAAGACAAGTATTCAAGTAATATGTAATGTTCCATGTAATATTAATACTTGGGACAATGCAGCTATGACCAGGAGTACGACTCACATTATGGTCAGAGACATTTGGGGCCATGCTTTTAAACTGAATAGACTCATTTAGAGAGTTGGGAACTTTGGACCCACATTTTATACAAAGCAGATCTCCCTTCAGACTGTCACTTCAAAGTGACTCAAACCACATCTACCACCAAAATGTGCAATGGGAAATCCACATGGTGCTCAATAAGCAGTATCACATTAAGAAAAGCTATGTCAGCTGGTTTAGAGGAGATAGAAAGAAATGCAATATTTTGGGCCAAGACATTATTTTGTGAGCCCCAAACAAACTGGAGTTTCTACAGAAAGATGTAAACCGACGAGCACTTACCAACATGTTGGGATGATACAACACGTTGGGCTGGAGAGGCTGGTCTCATTGCTCTGAAGGTTGGAGGTCTTGGAGCAGCAGGTCTGATGGCTCCTGGAGTATTCTGGAAAGCTGCAGAAAAGTAAATAGATAATTTAAGTTACTTAAGACAACCTAAAACTAGAAGGTCTAGTTGATACTGGAGCTATAAAAGTTCACATCAAGATTATCAGGTTACCTGCACCAGGAACATATATCATTATACAAAACAAGCTATTCAACGTATGACTTACGATGAGGTCTAGCACCTTGTGCTGTCCAATGGGGACTAGGTCTAAGCTGAGCTACTGGTCCAGTTGGGTAGTAAGCAGCACGATTTTGAGCCTAAAGAGAAAACATGTATTTCACAAAGTAGACTTGCCGCATGCACAAGAGATTGATTAATTAATAGGCTTGAAGTGTCAAGACATACCGGTGGAATAGCTGCCATGAAGTAGCTGGATGCTGGTGGTTGATAAGGGTTGATGACTAGGTTGGGTTCAGCCCTCACACTGGCCATTCTCTGCATATACTGGTAGGTCAGATGGGCTTGACGTTCCTCCTTGCGTTGTGCCAAGGCAACATACAACGGCTTGGTGGCCACAATCCTACCATTCATTTCTTCAACAGCTTTGGTTGCCTCTTCTGGGGAGGAGAAACAAACAAAGCCGAATCCTTTGCTGTATCCACCTTCCATCATGACCTGAATCAGACAACAGAAGTCTTTTAAATGAAGTATAAATGCACAAAATGGGTTGGTACAGATCTGTCAACATTTGAATTTGTTAAAAGACGTGAAGCTACTACAACAAATACAAATGACTGTCTGGTATAGGAGAAAACGTTGCCGCAAAGCCTCGTTCACACAAGCAACACGGCATCGGCGCAAGAAAACCTTAGCGATACCGCATCGCTGGTCCGTGCGATATTGCTGCGGTTTCAAGCGGTGATAACACGATTTTGTAGCGCTACAAAGTCGCTTGAAATATAAGCCTTACCCTGAAAATAATCCCTTGCTGCAGATTTTTTTTTGTTCTTTTTTAAAGTATACATCGCCTTAGAAGCGCTGGCTGGGGCTCCACTGCAGCTTCTTCCTGGTCCCCGGCACTGTTCTTCATCTCTTCTGGCCGGGGATTGAAAAATCTCTGCTTCCTGGAAGCGCTGTCTGTGACTGGCTGATGCTTAGCCAATCAGATCCAGCACTCGATAAATGGCTGTGGTTGGTTCATCGAGCGCTGGCTGTGATTGGCCAAGCGTCAGCCAATCAGAGGCAGCACTTCCAGGAGGCAGGATTTTTTAATCCCCGGCCAGAAGAGATGAAGAAGAACAGTGGCGAGGACCAGGAAAAAGATGTACCAGAGATGACAGCGCTTCTAAGGTGATGTATACTTTTTTTCCCCCTGCAGTTAGAGCTTAGGTTATGGCTTTGACGGTAGGATGTCCTACTGTCAAAGTTGCATCGCACCGCATGAAAACTCTGTTTTTGTGCGATGCAACAATGAGGAATGCTCCATAGGCAAACATGGGCTGCAAAACCTCACGAGTTGTGTGCAAATCACGGGACCCGTGAGGTTTTTGTGTGTCGGGTTGTTGCATGCCACAAAACATTGCATGTGTGAAGTAACCCATAGGAAAGCACGGGCTTCACATACATGCGATTTGTAGCAATGCAACTTTGTCGCCCGTATGAACGAGGCCTAAACTGTATGCAAGGCTGATTATATGTTTAGAAGACCTTTGCTCACCTTCGCACTGGTGATGGTACCAAAAGGAGAGAATTCTTTTTGCAGTCTTTCATCATCAATTCCAGCATCCAGATTTTTTACGTAGAGATTGACTCGCTGTAAAAATGAAACATTGATTACTAACCAACCTCACTAATCTAGAGAAAACTAAACGAAGGTCACTTACCTGATATCTCGTGATTTGGTCTTGCCTCATTTGTTCAAACTTTCTCTTAAGCTCAGTCTGCCTCTCAACTTTCTTCTGGGCTCTTCCAACATAAATGGCTTTACCATTCATGTCTTTACCATTCATTTCATCCACAGCCTTAAGAAAAGTTGGAAAGTTAGTTCACAGAACCAGCCCCAGGTTATGCTGGTATTTAAAGGGGTTTCCTCATCTCAAACATATATGATGTACGCACAGGATTTGCCATAAATGTCTGGCAGATGCTCTCTCATCTCTATGACCCTCATCTTGCTGGAGGAAGGGTCCTGTGACCCAAATCTGTTGATTCAGACCAGCCACAGGTCCCATATACTTCAACAGGAGTTAGAACTACACCATATCTAGTGGAAATGCCCCAAATGTTTAAGGGAAGCTGTAACTAGACTTTCAGCCATTACTGTACTTTATGCAAGATACCCAAGAAGAATGATGTGGGTAGAACCAGTCTCTTGAGGAGTCATGCAGTTCTGGCTTCAGTGATGTCCGACAGGCTGGGATAAGTCATTACAAGTCAGCTACAGTCACATCTGGCACATGCGTAGTGAAGTGATGCTGAATGGTCTCACCACTGGCCACAGCTGGCTAGTGATGAAATATCCTAGCCCATGGGACTGGATGAGTGCTCAGATGACTTCTCAGGTAATATACAGTATATACAGCATGCTCTATATTAGAAGTATTTACGCATAATGTTAAACCAGACACTGGACAGAGGGCTGTTTAGAATACCCCAGCAGTAGCGATGAGAGAACTTTTTGAAACATGAACTTCACCAATAGTTCTAATACGGGAGTATAACACTGTCTAAGAGCAATAAAAGCCCTGTACCTTGTATAATACTCTTATGTTACCTAGGAGTGTATCTAAGTACTTCTGAGCTGTTGTTAAGGTGAAGTTAATGGAAAAAAGGAAGAAAAAAAGAATAGAAAAAGAAAGAAAATAAAGCAAGAATTCTGGCAACAGATCACTACTCACATAAATAAAATATGCGGTACCTCACTCACTCTCACTCCTGAGGAAGTGCTACCATGGCTACCTTCCAGACAGCTAATCCCCTCAAAAAGGCACCTTCCTACAACACTCATTACGGCAGCAAAACTTCTTATACCGCTACACTGGAAAAAGAAAATACTCCCTACTATATCTCAATGGAAAGACAAAGTATCCCAAATATATCGGTTCGAAGAGATCGCTGCATGGAAATCGGGCACAAGAAACAAATTCCTACTGACCTGGACACCATGGATCTTATCCCAAAAGAACATACCATAAAGGTGTACTCCACTTAAGCTCACAGACCACACACTTAAATAGTGTAACGCAGTTAATTAGTGAAAGCAGTAACCTCTCGTTGACAGATCTACACCGTTTACACCCCCTCCCTCCCCTTTCCTTCTTCCCCTTTCCTACTCATTTGATTTGTTTATCTTACTATCTATGACTTCTTGTGGCAGTAACGGAGACACTAGGCTGCACTAGAGATTCCTCATTCAACATTAAACAAAACCTAGCAATCTACAATCAACGGTATGGAACCGATCAAGACTTGGAAAGTCAACGCCAACCTCATACCACCTGGCACTCCCCACAGCTCACGTGATATGAGCTACTAGTTTAGCAACTCCGAACTCACTCAACCACCAAGTACACACAACTTGAGCCATTACTCACACAGCCCCTCTATGGAATAGAGCACATAATATTGTACACACACATTCGAAACACCCCATAGACTATTACTTCCTCAAGCCAAATAAGCGTAGTGACTGCCAAACTGCATAAACACAATGTTCACAGGACCTGCGTGTCCTATATTTGATGATACACTGTACTGAGTATACTCTGTTCTCACCCACTGCTTCAACTCTTGTTTTAATGACTTTCAATAAAAAAAAAAAAGATTGTTTAAAAAAAAGAAAATAAAGCAAGAAGAAGAAGGAAAACAAGTTGTAGAAGGAAAAACAAAAAGAAAGTAGGAAAAAGATGGAAAAAGGAAAAAGTAGGAGGGGGAAAAAAGAGGAAAAAGAAGAAAAAAGTATTTTTTCTTCTCTTTCCTTCTCCTTATTTTCTTCTTTTTCCTTTTTCTGCTTCTTTTTTTCAACCTTTGTTCCTTCTTTTTTCTTACTTTTTCTTTTTGTTATCTACTTTTTCTTTCCGCAGGTTTGACTGCGACAAACTGCCCAAGATTCAGGCAGAAGGAAAAAGGGTCAAAAAGAAGGAAATGAAGAAAAACAAAGTAGAAGAAGGAAAAAGGGGGAAAATGAAGAAGTTGAAAGAGAAAAGAAGGAAAAAGACAAAAAGGACAAAAAAGACAAACCGCCAGAGGTTCAAGGAGAAGGAAAAAAAAGAATATAAAGGAAAAATAAGTTAAAAAAAGAAGGAAGAAGAACAGGAAAAAAGTTGAAGAAAAAAGAAAGAAGGAGAAAAATGAAGAAGTAACAATATGAAAAATATAGAAGAAGGAAAAAACAAGTAGAAGGAAAATGACGGAAGAAAAATACTCTTCTTTTTCCTTCTCCTATTTTCTTCTTTTTCCTTTTTCTTTTTTTTCCCCTTTTCTTCTTTTTTACTTCTTTTTTTTGCAGGTTTGGCTGAGACAAACTTTCTGAGTTTGGGGTTCTCGTCTGACCGAAAGTTCAGCAAAGTTCAACCCAAAACAAGGTTTGACTGTTTCGATTTGCTTAACACTACCCAACAGTATAACAAAATGGTGGTCATTTATTGGCTGAAAACCTATGGGAATCCACATTTTTAAGTCCATAGCTCCCTTGTAGCTACAAAGCATTACTGAAAGTACATTTTGTTTGATAACAGTAATAAGCCAATTCATTTAAACTATATTGAAGTCTGTAAATGTTTTGTAGACATTTGCATATTGCAACTTAAGCCAAACATACTGCAGGCTACATAAAGGCTTAAAGGGATATTCCGGTTACTAAGTGTTTTTTCCAGTTTTCACCCATTCACTTTCAATGGGTTGTGATGAAAAAGTCCAGTGCTGTGCCCATTGAAATTATCTAGTTATACCCATGACTGTGACTATAACAAGGGGGCGCCCTCTACATCTAGAGGGAAGAAGGTTTCTACACCCACATAGAAGGTAGTTCTTTAGTGTAAGAGCAAAACTGTAGTGTTTTAGTGTTACACTTTAGTGTAATGACAAACTCATTAAGTACAGGAGGGGCCTGGACGCCTTTCTTAGGCGTTACAATATTACATGTTATAGTCCCTGATTACTTCAGAAAGGGTGTTGATCCAGGGATTGTTCTGATTGTCAGATCGGAGTCGGGAAGGATTGGTGGGGGTCCCATTGGTCAGACCTTCCAACAATCCATCAGTTTTCACCCATCCAGTGAATGGGTGAAAACTGGAAAAAACAGTAACTGGAATACCCATTTAAGCTGAAGTGATGCAGAGCATTGTCCAATGCTTAACTAAACAACTTCAGTAACAAAAGTGCAAGTATAGGTGTGGGGGCGCATTTAGTTGTATCGGAGACTGACCATGTTAGATATCTGGCTCACATGACTTTCACCACAAAACATAATTTGCAGCTGTGAAGCCCTCACCAAGAAATGAATATTCCAGCTCCAACTTACTTTTTGGGCATCCTCGTGTTTCTCAAAGCTGACAAAGCCAAACCCCTTGGACTTCCCACTTTCATCAGTCATAACCTTAACACTAAGAGCCGGTCCTAGAGTGAGATGAATGCATAAGTGAGGTTAAGCGTGGAACCAGATGACCAGGAGCTGAAGAGGATTGTAGACACGGCTGCAAAGCCAAAGTCAAAGATCCTTACCATATTTGCCAAACAATTCCTTGAGCCGTTCATCATCCACGTCTTCACCAAAGTTCTTAATATAAACGTTTGTGAACTCTTTAGCTCCAAGTTCAGCTTCTCGATCCTTGCGTGACTTGAAACGACCGACAAACCTTTACATGAAGTAAGAATATATGTATCAACTCAGCTGAAACCACTAAATGTCACCAAAACTTCCACTTGAGTGTTGATACTTGGGTGTGCAATGTACTAAAAACCATGTCCACTGAGAATGTATCCGACAGTTACTGCTACCATAGACCTACACTTAAATCAGCCTTCCAGTCCCAGACAAACCAAGAGGCTGCACCACTTCTACATCTAACCAACAGACTATTGATGCATTGCCAATGCATTCACATTGCTCTGATAGGCCAACGCTGCTCACATAAGAAGCTTTGACCAATCATGCAGCATGTAATGTCTTAGACTACCAATGCACCACCACTGCATAGTGTGCATCAGGTAGTCAGAAAAGCAGTACTGTACGGCCGTTTTGTTTTGTCTGGTATCGAAGAGTCACCTTCACCCATTAAAGGGGTTGTCCTAAAGACAACACTTTAAACAATGCAGGCCACAGGGCAGTCATCTGATGGTCCCAGGTCCTACTCTCAATAAATAGTCAATTTTGGGAAAAGCTACCACCAGCCATTTCCCCTGCAGCGGTCATTGCAGAGGGAATGTAGTATTACATGGTGGCTATTCAGATGAGGGGCTATCTTTTTAGTACAGAGAAGAAATAATTAAAGGGATAGCGCTCTGGAGGTGCACGTATGTTAAAGTGTATTACTTGGGAGATAGGGACTCACCATAGGTTTGCGGTTTAGACCCTAATAAAAGAGCCAACTGCAAACTTTGATGGCATCCCAAAAGGTTGTATAGTCAATGCAGTATTTCGGATCCCAGTGCATCCCAAATCCACCGCAAGTGGAGAGCAAACACACCAGATAAAAGGGACAGAAACAAATAGCAATCTAGGGACAAACACATAGATAGGTAAAAAACAAGTGGTCAAATACTCGTGGGATCAAGTGCAGTAGGTATAAAGAATAGGGTTTACAATTGGAGGAGGCCTCTCTCCAGTAGACCTCCCAGGACCGACTTCATAGTGAACGCCAACAAGCCCCCCTCCCTCATTAACCAACAGGTACCTTACTATAAAGGCACACTCTTTCCATCTATGTACATGGTTGAAAAAGGGGGCCCTGAGCAGCCCCGAAACGCGTTGCAAGTGTATTTTATGTTCAAACCTTTTAACTGTTTGTTCTACCTTGTAGGATTAAATCTGAAGTTTCTGTACAAGAACTTATATATTTCTTTTGGCTTGAAAGTTGTTCCTGGGAGGTCTCCTGGAGAGACACCTCCTCCAATTGTAAGTCCTATTCTTTATACCTACTGCACTTGATCCCACGAGCATTTAACCACTTTTTTTTACCTATTTGTGTATCTTTTTAACCTGAGTAGTACTTATAAGTTCTCGTAAGTCCACCAGAACATGAACTGCTTGTAAAGAGTACCAGAGGGGATTCAAAACAAGGGGCTGTCCCCTCCACAGGTCATATGGACTGGAGTAATGTTCATGAGACAACCCCTTTGACGAATTCTACTTTATTATATTTTTATGTGAGTGTTACATAAGGGTACGTACACATTGCGGTCTTGTAAAAGCATGCCATTCATCTTGTCGATGGCCCTTTCTGCAGATTCCTGGGTGTCGAAATGTACAAATCCATAGCCCTTAGACCCATTTTCATCACAAACAACCTGTAAGTCCAAATTAGTGAGTTACAAGTTGCCAATAAACAATAATACAGCCTCTGAAGACATCTAGAAGTGATTACCTTGCAAGACAAGATATTGCCAAAAGCAGAAAATGTATTGTACAGCGCTTTGTTATCGATAGATTTGTCAAGGTTTTTGATGAAAATGTTGCCGACAGCACTCTTATGCAGAGATGGGTCCCGCTGAGACCACATGATGCGAACAGGTTTGCCCTTAATGACATCAAAGTTCATGGTATCCAGAGCACGTTCAGCTGGTAAGAGGGGGAAGACAGAAAACACAGTTATACACTAGATGCTCGAGTGTTCTGATTACTCATTAGTCTATGTAAACCAGATTGACAGGGAGTCCACACTTTGATTGGTCGGCAGGGAGGTGTTGACCATTTTCGCTACCTTGGCAGCCATCTCTCCACAAAAGCTAACATCGACGCCAAATGTCAGCATTCTGGAAGAAGCAAAGACCACCAGCATTGAAGTGATGATCCTTCACCATCAACTTCGCTGGACTGGCCACATTGTGCAAATGCCCGATTACCGTCTCCCAAAGCAATTACTATACTGTCAACTCAAGAATGGAAAATGGAATGTTGGTGGACAGCAAAAGAGATCAAAGATGGGCTTAAAGTTGACCTTAAAAACTGTGGCAGTCGTTACCAAAAGCACTGTGAATTTTGAAGAGGCAGGAATGGAGGGTGAAAGGGAAAAACATATCAAGAGGAAAGCATGTCAAGCCAACATCAGGACCGTCTTCCATTTGGAAACCAATGTCCCCACTGTGAAACAACCTACGAATAAAGAATAGGTCTCCATAGTCACCTAAGGGCCCACCACAAAGACTCCATACTTGGAAGGCAATCATGCTCGACCACGAGTGATAGCCTATGATATATGATATTCTGGCTCCTCCTCTCAGAGGGTGTCGGTTACTCCTCTGTGTGTGAGGTTTGGTCCAGTTCACATCCATCTGTGCAGTTTAACAATCA
The DNA here is from genome assembly GCA_035609135.1 of Eleutherodactylus coqui. Classification (NCBI taxonomy): domain Eukaryota; kingdom Metazoa; phylum Chordata; class Amphibia; order Anura; family Eleutherodactylidae; genus Eleutherodactylus; species Eleutherodactylus coqui. The sequence goes on along the minus strand of CM069413.1, from coordinate 153,271,149 downwards.
TGTAAATTCCTGGGTTTCATACTTACCTGGTGTTGAGCTGCCTCTTTGTACTGTCATTTAGTTGTTATTTTCATCTCACAACTGTCATCTGCTTTTCCATCTTAGGGACAATTTAGGGAGCTGCCCAGTTTCCTGTTGCAGGGTTGCCCTTGTCAGGGCGATTGCCCTGCCTTTAGGCAGGTTTCTTCCCCATACTAGTAAGACAAGGTGAGATCTCCCTTTTCCTATTGTTTAGTTCAATTTTTGTCAGCTTTTCTTTTCAAAGCTTTAGTATAGTGTGTCTATCTATCTATTGGACAACTAATACAACTGATTCGGGCAAGGTGTTTAGACATCTAGCTGAGATGTAAACACAGCTCAAAATCCCTTGCATAGAGATACAGTTTAATTCCCCACAACTGCCACTAGAAGGCACTAGACACTAGGCACATATTGATTAAAGTTACGCTTTACATCTATGCAGGGGATTTGGAGAGACAGAGCTCGAAATATATATTAAAAAGCAATCTAATATTCAAGGGGAACATCCACTTTAGGGTCCATTTACATATTTTTGGCCCATGAGCCCTCCCAGCACTGCAATTACAGCACAAAGCCCTATAATAACCTATGAAGCTATTCAGACTATCGATTTTTCACATGGACTAATGGTTCATGTGAAAATTAAAAAAAACCTCTACCTGTACTATTCTCATCCATTTTCATGGGTGCGAATAGGACATGCAATGTGCAAGCTCTGTGGAAATTGGACAGTATAAAAACTGGTGTCCATATACTCTCCAAATAGAGATGCAATGCACTTATGGCAGTGTGGATCCGGCCTAAAAGATGCCATTCTCCTAAGAACTCTGTTCATTAGCTAAAGCCAGGATCCATGTCTTTTCCCTAGAGGACTAGAAGATTTTAGTGAAGGCGGTGGATACATATTTATTTTAATGGACGCTCCCAGTTCTTCATTTTCCATGCAGCAGTGCCTGGAGGTGCATGTGTTCTACTAACATGGAGGTTCAACAGGAGGACCTAATGTGTGTAGGACCTTCTTAGTGTAGAATTCGAACGACCATTGGAAATATGACAAAAGAAACAAGTAGAGAATACCAAATATATACAATATGTTGCAAGTAACCGAGGGGTGCGATAAGAATAATGTGCTGGTAATTCTGCTTCCATCCAGAGCCGTTTTAATACCCAAGTGGGCCCAGTGCATGGGTATTAGACCGGGACCCCTCCTCCACTGTTGTCCTACTCTTGTCCACAAACTTTTTTTGTGGCAAGAAACAATACTCATACTCCCCTAAGCCAGGCCTAGGAGGCTGCTGGCTTTCCTGTGTTCCCTACTCACCTCCTTGTCTAGAATTCCCACACATATGACCACTGTAGCCAATCCATGGCTGTAACAGGTACTGAGACCAGTGATTGGCCACAGTGGTCACAGACTTCAACAGGCATGTGACTGCTGAACCGGGACGTAAGTGGAGACCGGAGTGGCAGAGAGGCACGCAATAGAGGAGAATGGCTTTTTTTTAACTTTTTTACCTCCTCAATACTTTTCAACTATATTCCAGTCCTGAAGATGCAGATACAACTGAAACTGGTGCCGCTACCAGGGGGCTTAATGCAGTTTGCCCGATGTTCCAAGTGCCCCTTCTTCCATCTATAGAATAATTGGGACCAAGTGATATCATCCTTCACTGAGAGTTTCTAATGACTTATATAAACACATTTATGTTGTGGATTCTACTCAGTGTATCAAGTTTCTCAAAGGAAAGTGCGTCATACGTTGCAACGTCTTATATATAGCTGCTCTTACCATCCGCCAGCTCCTGGAAGTTGATGTATCCGTAGCCAAGGGATTGACGGGTGACCCTATCTCTGCATACTCTGATGGACAGTATGCTACCGACAGGATTGAACTTCTCGTACAGCATGGCCTCAGTGACGTCATGCTGAAGGTCCCCGATATATAGAGACGCTGTTTTGCAGCTCAGAGTGCTCTCAGGCATTATCTGTGTCGCTGAAGGGTTCACTAAAATAAAGGAAACTGTAAAGAAAATACATTAACCCCTTAGGTTGCCTTTACACGGGGTCATACATGAGCGATGTTTTACCGCATGGCTCCGCGATGCAGGAAACAAATTGCGGCGTGTACTATCTTGTGCGTGCTCTTGCATTGCAACGCCCATTGCTTTCAATGGGACAGGCGTCAGCAGCGCACCACGTGCCATGTGCAACCGATGTGAGGTCTACCGTTGAGAACAATGGGAGAAAATCCGGTAATATCACTTCTTCCCCAAAGTGACGCATCCACAGGGAATTCACATGGTGGGTAGCGCGATTCACGGCCCGATATCGTGCTCGCCAGTGTGAAATTAGCATTAAGGACCCCGTCCCTTTTTCCCATTTCTGTTTTTCCTCCCCCCTCCTTTTAAAAAATCACGACTCATTGATTTATCCATCATCGTCGCTGTCTGAGGGCTTGTTTTTTGTGGGACGAGTTGTATTCTTCAATGTTACCATTTAATGTGTCATATAATGTACTGAGAAACGTAAAAAAATGTAAGTGGAGTGAAATGCAAAAAAACCCAAATTCTGCATTTTTTGGGGGTCTTGTTTCTACGTCGTACACACTGTAACAAAAATGACATTATTCTACGGGTCAGTATGATTACAACAATACCAAATTTATATAGTTTTTTTTCTTTGCTGGACTACTTTTATTTTTATTTTTCCCCAAAGACATTTATTTTTTAATTATTTCCTACCGCCATCTTCTGACAGCCATAACTTTTTATTTTTCCATTGACATAATCATGGGAGGGCTCATTAGTTTGCAGGACGTTCTGTAGTTTCTATTGCTGTACATACAACTTTCGATTGCTTTGTATTACATTTTTTTCTTGGAGACGGGGTGATCAAAGAAGTGCAATTCTGGCATTATTTTTTGTTCCCTGATGACTATTACTGTGCGGGGTAAATAATGCATTACTTTGATAGATCAGACTTTTACTGGAGCAGCGATATCAAATATGTTTTTGGGGTTTATTATTTAGATTTTTTTTACTATGAATATGGCAAAAAATTTTATTTTTTACCTTTTACTATCTTTTTTTCTTTTTTAATAATTAATAAAACTTTTTAAAACTAATTTTAAAATTCTTTTATAGTCCCCATAGGGGACGAGAACTTGCGATAGTATGATCGCTCCTGCAGCATGATGTAATGCCACAGCATTACATTACACCGCGATTTGACAGGCAAGCTAGGCATTCTGCAATGGCGGATATGGTAACCGCACGGCACCCCCTGATCTCATTGCGTGGGGTGTAGGGGGCAGTGCGTGACCCCCAAACATCAAATGGGGCATTTAAAGGGTTAACAGCTCTGATCATTGACACTGCTGATCAAAGCTGTTGCAGGTGGGTAACAGCTGTAAGAAATACACTGCAATCGCATTGTATGGAGCGGGATCGACCCCCGAACTTTCTCAATACAAACCGCTAACCTCCAGGATGGAAATATATGTCCTGTAGCATTAAAGGGTTAATAACTACGTAATGTTAATACTTTACACATCATTGTACTCACACGCTAAGAGCCGGTAGATTGTAGTCAGCAATGGCCGTATTTTATCCCCTCCACAAAACTGGTGAGTGAAAAGTGAAATGAGATTAGAGAAACATGGCTGCCTTCTTCTAGAAACAGCGCCACTGTCGTACAGTATTGCAGTGCACTTCTTGGATGGGACTAAGCTGCAATACCGCACATAGCCCATGGACAAGAGTGGCGCTGGTTGTAGAAGAAAGAAAAGCGATCATTTTGTTCGCAGTTACCTTATCTCTGCGTCTCCGGAGGAGCCTCTTGATGATCGCTTCTGTTACCACTGTAAACTGTCAGTTGCCACATGCCTGCGTGAGTCTGCCAACCGATGCCCATGCGAAGCAATGACAGTTACTACCAGTCTGAGGACATAAAAAAATGGCTGCTGCTTTTCTGGGGCACACGGCCATTACCCTATTAAATACAACAGATTATGTTATCTATATGTCTACACTATCGTTCTTTTCGAGTACCTGCCCGCTCGCCTGCAAAGATTCGGGTGCCAGCGGGGGTGAGCGCTGTGTTGCAGGAGTGAGCAGGGGGGAGCGGGGGGAAGAGAGAGATCCCCCCCCCCCCCGTTCTCCCCCGCCAGCACCCGAACCTTTGCCGGCGAGCAGGCATTTACTTGAAAAGGACGATACTCACTCAAGTATCTGTACTTAACGAGTACGCTCGCTCATCTCTAGTCTGCACCTATGAAATAAAGCCTCATTTACACGGGACGACTGTTGTCTAAACGATCTGCACGAGTCGGTGACGTCAACGCTAGTAGTTCGCGCTCTTGCAGAATGTCTACACAGACAGATCATTGCTGAGTATCACTTTTCGCTTAGTGGTTCACATTCTATGTGAAAAACTAAGCGGGGAGCGCTTACACGTTGCGAGAAGTGAGCGAACCAGCGATGAATTTTATGCAGGATGAAAGTGAACGACCAATGGAAAGTAAACCAATAGTGCACGATGGCGATCTGTTTAGACGTAATGATTATCGTGCATTTTCGGTCATTTGAACAAATTTTGCATGACAATTGTCATGTGTAAGTGGGCCATAAAACTTGTCCAATAATCAATATAATTACACTAGCTGATATACCCGGCTTCACCCGAGTTAACTTGGTAGAGGTGTTTACATGTTGTTCGCACGGAAAATTTTATGAAGTCTTGGTTACTTCAGAGGAACCGAGGAATAAAATATGTATACATAGAGTGTTAGATTCTCCTCAGACTGCATGTACCGATGCCCCTCTGCAGAATGTGCCACCCCTCCCACTCTCATCACTTTTTCCCCTTAAAGGTAACGCCCCTTTATATTCAAATTTAAATCCAGACTGCCGGTTGCAGCCCTTCTTATAGCTTTGTAGGTATATACACATAGAGGTTAGTTAGATTGCTCTCAGTGTATACACATAGAGGTGAGGTAGATTCTCCTCAGTATATACACATAGAGGTGAGGTAGATTCTCCTCAGTATATACACATAGAGGTTAGTTAGATTGCTCTCAGTGTACACACATAGAGGTGATATAGATTCTCATCAGTATATACACATAGAAGTGAGGTAGATTCTCCTCAGTATATACACATAGAGGTGAGGTAGATTCTCCTCAGTATATACACATAGAGGTTAGTTAGATTGCTCTCAGTGTATACACATAGAGGTGAGGTAGATTCTCCTCAGTATATACACATAGAGGTTAGTTAGATTGCTCTCAGTGTATACACATAGAGGTGAGGTAGATTCTCATCAGTATATATACAAAGAGGTGAGGTAGATTCTCTTTAGTATATACACATAGAGGTGAGGTAGATTCTCCTCAGTATATACACATAGAGGGGAGGTAGATTCTCCTCAGTATATACACAGAGGTGAGTCAGATCAGATTCTCCTTAGTATATACACATAGAGGTGAGGTAGATTCACCTCAGTATATACACATAGAGGTGAGGTAGATTGTCCTCAGTATATACACATAGAGGTGGGGTAGATTCTCATCAGTATATACACATAGAGGTGAGGTAAATTCTCCTCAGTATATACACATAGAGGTGATGTAGATTCTCATCAGTATATACACATAGAGGTGAGGTAAATTCTCCTCAGTATATACACATAGAGGTGATGTAGATTCTCATCAGTATATACACATAGAGGTGAGGTAGATTCTCTTCAGTATATAGAGATAGAATTGAGGTAGATTCTCCTCAGTATATACACAGAAGTGAGGCAGATTCTCCTCAGTATATACACATAGAGGTTAGTTAGATTGCTCTCAGTGTATACACATAGAGGTGAGGTAGATTCTCATCAGTATATACACAAAGAGGTGAGGTAGATTCTCTTTAGTATATACACATAGAGGTGAGGTAGATTCTCCTCAGTATATACACATAGAGGGGAGGTAGATTCTCCTCAGTATATACACAGAGGTGAGTCAGATCAGATTCTCCTTAGTATATACACATAGAGGTGAGGTAGATTCACCTCAGTATATACACATAGAGGTGAGGTAGATTGTCCTCAGTATATACACATGGAGGTGGGGTAGATTCTCATCAGTATATACACATAGAGGTGAGGTAAATTCTCCTCAGTATATACACATAGAGGTGATGTAGATTCTCATCAGTATATACACATAGAGGTGAGGTAGATTCTCTTCAGTATATAGAGATAGAATTGAGGTAGATTCTCCTCAGTATATACACAGAAGTGAGGTAGATTCTCCTCAGTATATACACATAGAGGTGAGTCAGATTCCCCTCAGTATATACACAAAGAGGGGAGGTAGATTCTCTTTATTATATACACATAGAGGTGAGGTAGATTCTCCTCAGTATATACAAATACAGGTGAGGTAGATTCTCCTCAGGATATACAAATACAGGTGAGGTAGATTCACCTCAGTATATACACATAGAGGTGAGGTAGATTTCCCTCAGTACATACACATAGAGGTGAGGTAGATTCTCTTCAGTATATACAGATAGAGGTGAGGTAGATTCTCCTCAGTATATACACAAAAGTGAGGTAGATTCTCCTCAGTATATACACATAGAGGTGAGGTAGATTCTCCTCAGGATATACACACAGAGGGGAGGTAGATTCTCCTCAGTATATACACATAGAGGGGAGGTAGATTCTCCTCAGTATATACAAATAGAGGTGAGGTAGATTCTCCTCAGTATATACACAGAGGTGAGTCAGATCAGATTCTCCTCAGTATATACACATAAAGGTGAGGTAGATTCACCTCAGTATATACACATAGAGGTGAGGTAGATTGTCCTCAGTATATACACATAGAGGTGAGGTAGATTCTCATCAGTATATACACATAGAGGTGAGGTAGATTTTGCTCAGTTTATACACATAGAGGTGAGGTAGATTCTCATCAGTATATACACATAGAGGTGAGGTAGATTTTCCTCAGTATATACACATAGAGAGTTGCAGTAGATTCTCCTCAGTATATACACATAGAAGTGAGGTAGATTCTCCTCAGTATGTACACATAGAGGTTCGTTAGATTGTTCTCAGTATATACACATAGAGGTGAGGTAGATTCTTATCAGTATATACACATAGAGGTGAGGTAGATTCTCCTCAGTATATACACATAGAGGTGAGGTAGATTCTCTTCATTATATACAGATAGAGGTGAGGTAGATTCTCCTCAGTATATACACATAGAGGTGAGGTAGATTTTCTTCAGTATATACAGATAGAGGTGAGGTAGATTCACCTCAGTATATACACATAGAGGAGCATTAGATTCTCCTCAGTGTATACACATAGAGGTGAGGTAGATTCTCCTCAGTATATACACATAGAGGTGAGGTAGATTATCCTCAGTATATACACACAGAGGTGAGGTAGATTCTCCTCAGTATATACACAGAGGTGAGGTAGATTCTCCTCAGTATATACACATAGAGGTGAGGTAGATTCTCCTCAGTATATAAACACAGAGGTGAGGTAGATTCTCCTCAGTATATACACACAGAGGTGAGGTAGATTCTCCTCAGTATATACACACAGAGGTGAGGTAGATTCTCCTCAGTATATACACACATAGGTGAGGTAGATTCTCCTCAGTATATACACACAGAGGTGAGGTAGATTCTCCTCAGTATATACACATAGGGGTAAGGTAGATTCTCCTCAGTATATACACATAGAGGCAAGATAGATTCTCCTCAGTATATACACACAGAGGTGAGGTAGATTCTCCTTAGTATATACACACAGAGGTGAGGTAGATTCTCCTCAGTATATACACACTGAGGTGAGGCAGATTCTCCTCAGTATATACACATAGAGGTGAGGTTAATTCTCCTCAGTATATACACATAGAGGTGAGGTGATTCTCCTCAGTATATACACATAGAGGTGAGGTAGATTCTCTTCAGTATATACACATAGATGTGAGGTTCATTCTCCTCAGTATATACACATAGAGGTGAGGTAGATTATCCTCGGTATATACACATAGAGGTGAGGTAGATTCTCCTCAGTATATACACATAGATGTGAGGTTCATTCTCCTCAGTATATACACATAGCGGTATAAGCTTTATGGTTTCTGAGAGAAGTACTATGTCATGTATTGCAGATTTTCAGTTTTTCATGCTTAGCATTGAATTTTGAAGTTGCGACCCTGTGGCAAATGTCAAGATTGTACGATAGCTGGAAGTTACATTACATAGGGGCGCACTTACTTTTGCACTTGGCATTGAATAATCGAGTTGTGACCTCTTTACGTTTCCTATTTAGTACCAGGAAGTTAGAGAATTAGTGGCAAGTCAGTCAGTGAGGGCTTTCGCCTATATATTATATATATATAATCTGACATTATTTTTTCACCACATATTTTACTTCATTTAGGTGGTAAAAATAGACCGATAGAATTTCTGTATATTTATTAAAAGTGCCAAAATTGAGAACAATTTTGAAAAAACTGTCATTTTTTTACATTTTCAACTGTAATATATCAAATATGTGCAAACATACTGTGCAAATTTTTTTTATAAGATATATATTTCCATCTGTTTACTGTATTCTGGATGCACATTTGAAAAACTTTAGGTTTTTCCCACCATTTAGGAGACGTACAAATTTAACATTTATTGTTAAAATTTTGAGGAACACTTTGTTTTCCTGCACCAAGCCAAGATTGCAAAGGCCCATAGATGTCAGAATGATGGATACCCCCACAAATGACCCTATTTAAAAAATATACATCTTAATGTATTCACTGAGGGGGGGGGGGGGGGTCAGGAGTATTTTGAGCCCATAATTTTTTTTCAGAAGTTAATGTAATTTAGAGGAGAAAAAATAAACTTTTAAATCTTTGCAAATATATCATTTTAAAAACAGTTTTTTTTCTATAGTGCACATGAAATGAGGATTTGCACCCCAAAATGGATACCCATATTGTTCCTGTATTCAGAAACATACCGATTATGGCCGTAATCTTCTGTCCGTATGCACAACGGGGCTCAAACTGAATGGAACAGCCGGTGGTTTTCAGAACAGAAATTTTGCTTGAAAGTGTTTTAGGCCCCATTGCCCACTTGTAGAGCCCCCGAGGGGCCAAAATGACCCCATTTTGAAAACTAGACCCCTTAACAATTCCTCTAGGGATGTACTGGGTATTTTGACCCCACAGTTTTTGAATGAATCTAAGCAAAGCAATTTTCATTTTTTTGGGCAATTGTGTCATTTTGAAAGTTTTTATTGTACAGCACACATATAAATGAAGACTTACACCCCAAAATGGATCCCCCTGTTTGTCCCGTGTTCAGAGACATACCCATTGTGGCCCCAATCTGCTTACTGGACACATGGCTAGGCCTGGAATGGAGGAAACACACTTTGGCTTTCAAATTCCAGGCCCCATTGCTCACTTATAGAGCCATCAAGATTCCTAAATGATAGAATGTCCCCTACAAGTGACCCCATTTCGAAATCTAGACCTCTTACCCGATTTATCTAGGTGCGTACTGAGCATTCTGACCCCACAATTCTTTGCAAAAAGAATAAAGCAAGTGAAAATAAATTTTAATTTTTTTCCTAAATGTCACTTTTATGACAGTTTTCTTTGTTTCAATAGGAAACCTGGGGAGATGCACCCCAAATTGTATAGCACTAGTTGTTCCTCTGTGTTCAGCAATAACCCCATTGTAGTCCTAATCTACTTACAGGACACATGGCTAGGCCTGTAATGGAGGGACCACCCATTGGATTTCAGGGCACAACATATTGCCCAAACATAACAAAATGCCGTTCCCTAAATCTATATATATAAAATTGAATGTATGTCTGCGTGTGTCTGTCTGTCTGTTGTTGAGTGCACTCCTGGGAAGATTATAGGCATAGTACATTTATGCTACGATAAATGGCGCGCGTGCGTGCGTCGTCGACAGTTACGACCCCCCCCACGTAGATCGTTCTATTTCCATCATTGCCACTAATTCTCTCACTTCCCGATGTTGTAGAAACATGAAATTTGGCACAAGCATTGATTATGTCATAAATAGGAAAAGGTAATGGGTCCCAACTCGAATATTCAATTCTATGCGCCAAAGAATTAGCGTCCAAATTTTACGTACGGAATGTAATTTTCTCACATAGAAACTTGAAATTTGACACGGGCATTGAATATGTCATAAATAGGACACGCTAATGGGTCCCAACTCGATTATTCAGTTCTATGCGCAAAAGAATTAGCGTCCAAATTTTACGTACGGAATCTAATTTTCTCGCTTCCCAATGTCATAGAAACTCGAAATTTGGCCCGAGCATTGATTATGTCATAAATAGGAAAAGATAATGGGTCCCAACTCGATTATTCAATTCTAAGCGCCAAAGAATTAGCGTCCAAATTTTACGTGCGGAATGTAATTTTCTCACTTTCCGGTGTCATAGAAACGTGAAATTTGGCACGAGCATTGATTATGTTATAAATAGGAAAAGTTAATGGGAAGTTGCTGAGTACGCTCCTGGGAAGATTACTGGCATAGTACGACTATCCTACGATAGGTGGCGTGCGTGCGAGCGTCGTCAACAGTTATGCCCCCCAGACAAAGATAGTTTGATTTCCATCTCAAGCACAAAAGCAAAAGGCATTACGAGCAACGGGATGCGTGTTCAACTACAAAATGATGGATCCGCCGAACGTTTCGCAAGACAATTGCTGGATATTGAGAATGCTGAGGTAAAATAAAAGCTGTGCTGTGATTGGTTGCTATATATTATACGGCTGAGGTAACATGAAAGCTGCGCTGTGATTGGTTGCTATATATTATACGGCTGAGGTAACATGAAAGCTGCGCTGTGATTGGTTGCTATATATTATACCGCTGAGGTAAAATCAATGCTGCACTGTGATTCGTTGCTATTTTTTATATTGCTGAGGCAGAATAAAAGTTGCGCTGTGATTGGTTGTTATTTCTCTTACTGCTAATGTAACATGAAAGCTGTGCTGTGATTGGTTGTTATATATTATACCGCTGAGGTAACATGAAAGCTGCACTGTGATTGGTTATTATTTCTCTTACTGCTGAGGTAACATGAAAGCTGCACTGTGATTGGTTGTTATATTTTATACTGCTGAGGTAACATATAAGCTGCGCTGTGATTGGGTGTTATATATATTTTAAAGCTGAGGTAACATCAAAGCTGCGCTGTGATTGGTTATATATTATACCACTGAGGTAACCTAAAAAAACTGCGCTGTGATTGGTTGTTATCTAGATATATAAAACCGAATGTATGTCTGTCTGTCTTCGCAGCAACGCGCGACGGGTAAGCTAGTCTTAGATAAAAGTAATAATGTGAACTGTGTTGTATTTTCGAAGAGAGGGGTAATTATGGAGGCTGGTTGGGATGGGCACATGGGGCAATAAAACTGGGTGTCTGTCCTCCTCTCATGCTTTTTTGGGGCATTTCTTGACCTCACTGTTAGTGATGGGGTGTGAAATGTGGCCGCAAGCTTGCTGCAGTGCGGCGGTCTCACACAGAAGGCGCTCAACAAGCTGCTCCTGGAACTGCAGGAAGGCGAGCGTTCCCGGGGCTTCTGGTAAATGATGTATTATAGGTAGCGGTCTGAATAGCGCCGGGCTCACACGGCCATAAGTGGAATCCGTTTGCGGAGGCCGGCAGATCTCAGCGTAATGTACTGCGCATAACTGGGTACTCACACAGGCGGTCATGCGCAGTACATCTTATGTCTGTTTGTTCTAAATTTCCTGCGCCGTTGCTTAGCGATTCCTTCAGAGGGGTCGGTGATCCGGGGATTGTTTTGATTGCCTGACTTGGAGTTGGGAAGAATTTTTTTTTACCCTTAAATGAGGAATATTGGCTGCTACCTCATTGTTTTTTTTTTTTTTTTTTTGCCCTTCTCTAAATCTAGAGGCGGAATTCACATGGAAGATTGCGATGTTAATGCCTCCGTGTGACCTTACCCTTGGGTTACCCTCACTCGGGGCAAATTTGCTGCAGGAATCCGGTGTAGATTTTGCTGTGGTTTTTGATGCGGATCTACTGCAGATTTTAACCCTTTTATTTCAAGGGTTGAAATCTGTACCATAAATAGTTTTTTTTTTCAAATATGCTGCAGATTCCTTGCAAAAATCACTGGCATATTCTGCAACACGCAGCTGGATATTTCACTACAGGGAATGCGGTCTTCTAGCGGATGTGCCATGCAGAGGAAACATTTCTTTCATTACACCCATGCAGCAGCGGAGCATGTCACAAATGGCAACAAGACTGAAAAATCTGGTACCAATTGCAAAATTTTGTAAGTTCCCCATCACCACGTCCTCAGGCAGAGAGTTCCATAGTCTCACTGCTCTTACAGTCACTGCTCTTATGATGTCATTGAATGGCTGTAACTGGCTGACGGCGTGTGTATTAGCTTTCTGGAGGCGGGGATTTCAAGCCCCGCATTCAGAAAGCAATGTTCTGCCGGGGACCAGGAGGGAGCGACAGCCTGCAGCTGCGCCGCAGAACGCTGGGGGAGGTAATGATTTTTTTTTTGACACTTTTTTTTTTGTATTACCGGCGTATAAGACGACCCCCGACTTCAGAGCAGATTTTTCGGGGTTCAAAAGTCGTCTTATACGCTGGTATATACGGTAACTAAAATCCCCAAGTCCTTTTTCAAGTCAGTGTTTCCCATTTACGGTGCATTCACACGAGCATGTGCGTACATGGGTGCGCAGAAAACCACGCACTCATGTACGTGAACAAACACGCGTGAATGCAGGTCCATGCAGCATTCGTTTTCAATCGGGCCGCAGCTACTGCCGGCAACCCCTGCTGTAATTTTCAGGGAAGCACTTGAAATATAAGTCCTTCCCTGAAAATCATCCCAGGTTTGTGTGTGTGTGTGTGTGTGTATATATATATATATATATATATATATATATATATATATATATATATATATATATACATACATACACACACACACACTCACCCCTCTGCTGCTGCCGTGTAAATATTCCCCGCGGGGAGTCCCCTTGTCACTGTCACAGTGTTTAGGATCAAGGGGAGTCCCTGCGGGCAGTGCAGAATCCCCTGCCACAGCTGTGGCAGAGGATTGCGATGTTCTCCCAGTGCTTTCAATGGGACCGGCACTTCTGCAGCCCCATTGAAAGCAATGGGCTACCGGCAACTCCTGCAGGGATTTTCGGGGGAAGGGCTTTAAATATAAGCCCTTCCCTGAAAAATCATCCCTAGAATGTGGTAAAAATAAAAAAATATATACTCACCTCTTCTCAGCTGCCGGGGCTCAGGGCCGTCCAGCCGTGTCTTTGCCCTGCACTGCTCTGAATCTCTTTCAGCAGGCGGGGTTCCGCAGCAGGGCGCGATGGCATCAGTAGGACCAGTCATGTGAACGGCTGTTAGGTGAATTTTTATTTTAATTTGCACAATGGTTGCACTATTATATGGGGGGGGGGCACATTACTAGCGCTATTACCAGACAGGAGCACATTGGTAGCAGGAGTATTTTGAGCCCATAATTTTTTTTCAGAAGTTAATGTAATTTAGAGGAGAAAAAATAAAATTTAAAATCTTTGCAAATATATCATTTTAAAAACAGTTTTTTTTTCTATAGTGCACATGAAAATGAGGATTTGCACCCCAAAATGGATACCCATATTGTTCCAGTATTCAGAAACATACCGATTATGGCCGTAATCTTCTGTCCGTATGCACAACGGGGCCCAAATTGAAAGGAGCAGCCGGTGGTTTTCAGAACAGAAATTTTACTTAAAAGTGTTTTAGGCCCCATTGCCCACCTGTAGAGCCCTTGAGGGGCCAAAATGACCCCATTTTGAAAACTAGACCCCTTAACAATTCCTCTAGGGATGTACTGGGTATTTTGACCCCACAGTTTTTGAATGAATCTAAGCAAAGCAATTTTCATTTTTTTGGGCAATTGTGTCATTTTGCAAGTTTTTATTGTACAGCACACATATGAATGAAGACTTACACCCCAAAATGGATCCCCCTGCTTGTCCCGTGTTCAGAGAGATACCCATTGTGGCCCCAATCTGCTTACTGGACACATGGCTCGGCCTGGAATGAATGGAACACCCTTTGGCTTTCAAATTCCAGGCCCCATTGCTCACTTATAGAGCCATCAAGATTCCTAAATGATAGAATGTCCCCTACAAGTGACCCCATTTCGAAATCTAGACCTCTTAGCCGATTTATCTAGGTGCATACTGAGCATTCTGACCCCACAATTCTTTGCAAAAAGAATAAAGCAAGTGAAAATAAATTTAATTTTTTTTCCTAAATGTCACTTTTATGACAGTTTTCTTTGTTTCAATAGGAAAACTGGGGAGATGCACCCCAAATTGTATAGCACTAGTTGTTCTTCTGTGTTCAGCAATACCCCATTGTAGTCCTAATCTACTTACAGGACACATGGCTAGGCCTGTAATGGAGGGACCACCCGTTGAATTTCAGGGCGCAACATATTGCCCAAACATAATAAAATGCCGTTCCCTAAATCTATATATATAAAATTGAATGTATGTCTGTCTGTGTGTGTGTCTGTCTGTGTGTGTGTCTGTCTGTTTGTCCTTTATGCGCTACTACACCATTCATCCGATCGCCATGAAACTTTGGGAAGTTGTTGAGTGCACTCCTGGGAAGATTATAGGCATAGTACATTTATGCTACGATAAATGGCGCGCGTGCGTGTGTCATCGACAGTTACGACCCCCCCCACGTAGATCGTTCTATTTCCATCATTGCCACTAATTCTCTCACTTCCCGATGTTGTAGAAAGATGAAATTTGGCACGAGCATTGATTATGTCATAAACAGGAAAAGTTAATGGGTCCCAACTCGATTATTCAATTGTAAGCGCCAAAGAATTAGCGTCCAAATTTTACGTACGGAATCTAATTTTCTCGCTTCCCAATGTCATAGAAACTTGAAATTTGGCAGGAGCATTGAATATGTCATAAATAGGAAAAGTTAATGGGTCTCAACTCGATTATTCAATTCTATGCGCAAAAGAATTAGTGTCCAAATTTTACGTACGGAATCTAATTTTCTCACTTTCCGGTGTCATAGAAACGGGAAATTTGGCACGAGCATTGAATATGTCATAAATAGGAAAAGCTAATGGGAAGTTGTTGAGTACACTCCTGGGAAGATTACTGGCATAGGACATCTATCCTACGATAGGCGGGGCGCGTGCGAGCGTCGTCGACAGTTATGCCCCCCAGACAAAGATCGTTTGATTTCCATCTCAAGCACAAAAGCAAAAGGCATTACGAGCAACGGGATGCGTGTTCAACTACAAAATGATGCATCCGCCGAACGTTTCGCAAGACAATTGCTGGATATTGAGAATGCTGAGGTAAAATGAAAGCTGTGCTGTGATTGGTTGCTATATATTATACCGCTGAGGTAAAATCAATGCTGCACTGTGATTCGTTGCTATTTTTTATATTGCTGAGGCAGAATAAAAGTTGCGCTGTGATTGGTTGTTATTTCTCTTACTGCTGACGTAACATGAAAGCTGTGCTGTGATTGGTTGTTATATATTATACCGCTGAGGTAACATGAAAGCTGCACTGTGATTGGTTGTTATATTTTATACTGCTGAGGTAACATATAAGCTGCGCTGTGATTGGGTGTTATATATATTTTAAAGCTGAGGTAACCTCAAAGCTGCGCTGTGATTGGTTATATATTATACCACTGAGGTAACCTAAAAAAGCTGCGCTGTGATTGGTTGTTATCTAGATATATAAAACCGAATGTATGTCTGTCTGTCTTCGCAGCAACGTGCGACGGGTAAGCTAGTCTTAGATAAAAGTAATAATGTGAACTGTGTGGTATTTCCGAAGACGGGGGTAATTATGGAGGCTGGTTGGGATGGGCACATGGGGCAATAAAACCGGGTGTCTCTCCTCCTCTCATGCTTTTTTGGGGCATTTCTTGACCTCACTGTTAGTGATGGGGTGTGAAATGTGGCCGCAAGCTTGCTGCAGTGCGGCGGTCTCACACAGAAGGCGCTCAACAAGCTGCTCCTGGAACTGCATGAAGGCGAGCGTTCCCGGGGCTTCTGGTAAATGATGTATTACAGGTAGCGGTCTGAATAGCGCTGGGCTCACACGGCCGTATGTGGAATCCGTTTGCGGAGGCCGGCAGCAGATCCCAGCGTAATGCACTGCGCATAACTGGGTACTCACACAGGCGTCATGCGCAGTACATCTTATGTTTGTTCTAAATTTCCCGCGCCGTTGCTTAGAAATTCCTTCAGAAGGGTCGGTGATCCGGGGATTGTTTTGATTGCCTGACTTGGAGTTGGGAAGGAATTCTTTTTACCCTTAAATGAGGAATATTGGCTGCTACCTCATTGGGGTTTTTTTTTCTTTTGCCCTTCTCTAAATCTAGGGGCGGAATTCACATGGAAGATTGCGATGTTAATGCCTCCGTGTGACCTTACCCTTGGGTTACCCTCACTCGGGGCAAATTTGCTGCAGGAATCCGGTGTAGATTTTGCTGTGGTTTTTGATGCGGATCTACTGCAGATTTTAACCCTTTTATTTCAAGGGTTGAAATCTGTACCATAAATAGTTTTTTTTTTTCAAATATGCTGCAGATTCCTTGCAAAAATCACTGGCATATTCTGCAACACGCAGCTGGATATTTCACTACAGGGAATGCGGTCTTCTAGCGGATGTGCCATGCAGAAGAAACATTTCTTTCATTATACCCATGCAGCAGCGCAGCATGTCACAAATGGCAACAAGACTGAAAAATCTGGTACCAATTGCAAAATTTTGTAAGTTCCCCATCACCACGTCCTCAGGCAGAGAGTTCCATAGTCTCACTGCTCTTACAGTAAAGAACCCTTTTCTAAGCCGGTGTAGAAACCTTTTTTCCTCTAGATGTAGAGGGCGCCCCCTTGTTACAGTCACAGTCCTGGGTATAAATAGATGATGGGAGATATCTCTGTATTGTCTCCCATAGTTATTAGGTCGCCCCCCAGCCATCTTTTTTCTAAACTAAATAATCCCAATTACGATAACCTCTCTGGGTAATGTAGTCCGACCATTCTCTTTATTACTTTAGTTGCCCGCCTTTGTACCCGCTCAAGCTCTGATATGTCCTTCTTGAGTACCAGTGCCCAAACTACACAATATTTCCTGTGTGGCCTGACCAGTGACTTGTAAAGAGGAAGAATAATGTTCTCATCAAGTGCACCTTGACCTCTTTTGATCCTATTTGCCTTGGCAGCAGCTTCCTGACACTGGTTGCAAACACAGTTAACTAAAATCCCCAAGTCCTTTTTCAAGTCAGTGTTTCCCATTTACGGTGCATTCACACGAGCATGTGCGTACATGGGTGCGCAGAAAACCACGCACTCATGTACGTGAACAAACACGCGTGAATGCAGGTCCATGCAGCATTCGTTTTCAATCGGGCCGCAGCTGCTGCCGGCAACCCCTGCAGTAATTTTCAGGGAAGCACTTTAAATATAAGTCCTTCCCTGAAAATCATCCCTGGTTTATGTATATATGTGTGTATATATATATATATATATATATATATATATATATATATATATATATATATATATATATATATATATTATACACACACACACACACACACACTCACCTCTCTGCTGCTGCCGTGTAAATATTCCCCGCGGGGGGAGTCCCCTTGTCACTGTCACAGTGTTTAGGGGAGTCCCTGCGGGCAGTGAAGAATCCCCTGCCACAGCTGTGGCAGAGGATTGCGATGTTCTCCCAGTGCTTTCAATGGGACTGGAACTTCTGCAGGGATTTTCGGGGGAAGGGCTTTAAATATAAGCCCTTCCCTGAAAAATCATCCCTAGAATGTGGTAAAAAAAAAAATATATATATACTGACCTCTTCTCAGCTGCCGGGGCTCAGGGCCGTCCAGCCGTGTCTTTGCCCTGCACTGCTCTGAATCTCTTTCAGCAGGCGGGGTTCCGCAGCAGGGCGCGATGGCATCAGTAGGACCAGTCATGTGAACGGCTGTTAGGTGAATTTTTATTTTAATTTGCACAATGGTTGCACTGTTATTATATGGGGGGGGGGGGGCACATTACTAGCGCTATTACCAGATAGGAGCACATTGGTAGCACTATTTCTACGTGGGGACACAAAGGGAACATGGCTACTGTGTGGGGCCTATAAGGAGCACTATTAATGTTTGGGGTCAGTATTGTTATTTGGGGCACCACGGGGAACATTATTACAGTCTGGGGCAGCATGGATGGAGCGTTTGTGTAGAAGTGGGGAAAGATGAGGATGTGCTGAAAACACCAAGAGCTCAAGATGTCTGTGTGTAAGGCCACATTCACACGGGTGACAAAATCGTGTGATGTGACAGTGCTACAAATCACATACGTGTGAAGCCCGTGCTTTCCTAGGAATTCCTTCACATTACATGTTTTGTAAGCTGCTACATTGCATGAAAAAACAACCGTCGCATGCCAAATATTGCCGCAATTTGCATGCTTCCCTATGGAGCCTTCCTTTGTGTTGTATTGCTTGACATGAAAACGCAGTTTTCATGCACGATGCAACTTTTACAGCAGGAAATCCTACTTTTCCCCCCAAGATAACCCACAGCTGTATTGAAAAAAAATAAACCAATACATCATCTAAGAGGCGCTGTCTGCTCCGCCGCAGTTCTTCTCCGCAGGTCCCCGACACTTATCTGCAGTCAGCACTTCCTGGGCAGGGGTTTCAAAAACTCTGACTCCAGAGATGATGTCTGGCGAAGCAGACAGCGCTTGTTAGGTGGTGTTTTTTTTAGTTTTTCTTTTTTAATGCAGCCAGGGCTCATGTTATTGGTTATTTGAGCTTCCCGGAGGTCAAACAGCGCTTATGGCCCCCTGTCCACAGGCGTTGTGGTATCCCGCGGTGAAGCTCCGCTGCGGGAGCCGCCGCCCAGGAGCAGGAGCCACAGACTAACTTCCGTCTGTTAGCCTAATCTGATAGGCTGATCGCGGAGAATCACTGCAATTTACAGCATGCTGCAAATTGCCGGCTGCTCGTGGACATAGCAATGCTATGGAAAGCTTCAGACGGCGTGATTCGCAGACGAAATCACGTCCGTGGACAGGGGCCGATTGGTTAGTATTCGTGATTTTCTGTGCAACATCAATATGGATAAAAAGATGTAACATCAGACTGTCTGCATGGTCTTCTGCCTTCCTGTTCTCATGCTGCGATTAGCCACAAGCTTATCTCTAATATCCATGACATCTGCTTGTAAGTCCAAGCTAACCTGAAGTTTAGAGGTTAAAATCCTCCCCAAGGTCATCTGCTCCCGTGACAGGTCTACACTTTAATATGAAGAGTTATGTGCCTGGACAGAAGCCTGCGCTAATCTCATTTTGGGTCAGTTGGACCATGGGAGCTCAGAGTTTCGTCGTCCTAGGGGGCCGATAAAATGGCAGTAAGCACTCCAGGTAAAAATATACCCCTGTACATCTGGATTTGTTGCTGCATGTGAAGCGGCAGGACAGGGTTTGCTGGTATATTGAGGTCAACCCCATCATGGCTTTAAGTACAGGGAGTAATAGAGCCGCTTGCGCCATATTGCCTATATCGTTTTGTCAAAGCATCTGGTTTTCCAGCTATTAAATTCTGCATCCCTCCAGCTGGTCCTACACACTAGATAAGACTGAAGCCAATGGCATCAGGAATGAGCAGAAACCTAATGAGGATGCGGATAACCCGACAGGAATCAAGGATCAGGCCTGTTGGATTTGAACATTCTCCATCCTGTTCTTGCAAGAGGCAGGTCTCTGAAAAGCTGTAGTCAAGAGTTAGGGCCCTTTTACACGGCACGATTGACGTTCAGAATCTCACTGGATCATGGTAATCTCATCGGTGATCAGGCCGTCTAGATGCCCGCAGCGAGTGAATAACGAAAGAATTCATTTGTCCAGTTTTTGCAGGCATTAAAAGGAAACAAAACCCCCAAAGCCATCAGGCTGCGTAAATAGGCCGTCATTTGTCTAGAAGCCCCGTTGTCCACGGGCAAATTTGATGTGGGAGATCCGCAAATCAAGCCGCCTGTAGAGAAGCATGGGCGCCCGCAAATGGATTTTAGGTATGCAGATTTGTTTTGCGGACCTCTTGTCTGCATGGTTCTCCACTGCAGACGTGTCACGGATCCCGTGGAAAAGCAGATTTAAAAAAACAAAACAAAAACCACAAGTGTACTGCACATGTCTGCACATGATACGCAGGGCTGGGTTCTGTGCAGGATCTCCCGCACGGAATCCGACCCGCCCGTAGACATTGGGCCTGAAAGCCCATTTACGGTGAATGGAGGCGGGTGGGTAACAGATTGTTGCGGCCCGTCCACATACACCTCTGTTCAGCGAGTGATCCTCGCTCCATTGTGACAGCAGCGATCATCACTGAGACGGCTGTCAGGCACTTCAGCATGTAAGTCCTCAGCCGGCAGCGCTCATCTACATGCCGAGACTAAGTGGAGCCAGCAATTCTGTAATCCTACAGGGAACATGGCAGTAGCAAGATGTGTTTGATATGTTTGAAGCCCTCAGCAACATTGTATATCATATGCTGCACCTTTAGGTTTTCTGGTAGTGGTGTGTAGGAGCACTTTTTTTTTTTTACTGGAAAAAAGGGGAGAAGCAGCCGAGCACATTCCTTTAGCATGATCTCAAGTTTATTTTTGGGACCAGTGTATTATAGGATGCTTTTAAGACTGGTATCTGTTCCTTTGTGTAACAAGAGGAGCGTTGACAGAGTCCTACAAATGGCCTCCAGTAGGCTTCTGGTCCGCACATCTCTGCCCAAACCGCCTCCACGATGGTCCGACATCCTGTAAGTGGGACCTGTGCTCACAGTCCAGCTTGACTGGTACTCGCCAGAGACCACCAGAATTAGCAGGTCCAACACCCCGCTCTCCTCACGGATATGAGAGTTCACACTGAGCCCAAGAGAGGTGAAAGTGTGGAGACGCTGCTCCCAGACATCTGCTGTGTTGTAGGACCCACATATTAGAGGCATGCATTTTGACTCCTCTACTAGTCCTAGGCTGATTTTTTTTTTTCTTCTTAAAACAAGTGTCTAGGATTTGGCTTCTGTTTCTGGAAGGCATATTGCTGTAATAGGAATCAGTCAAGTTTCAGCAATTTGACTTGCAGGTCAGTCTACAACCAAAACGAATGGGAACTAAGATATATGCCAAAGCAAAAGTCCATCTGTTGAGATCCCGACCAAAAAAAAAAAAAAAAAAGATACATGTTGGTCAATCTGAAGCACCATTGAATAGATTTAACTTAACATAAAGAACACTGAAGTGTTGTGTTAAAGTACACAAACTTTCTGTGAGCGTTCAGTGGAGTAGGGAGCCCATGTGCCTAAATACAGGCTCTGTGTACACATCTCTATAGGATGAGGCCTAAAGGATTCATGCAAACCCTTCCTGTCAGGTGTCACCAGGTCAGACTATTAGAGGGGGAGTCGTCTTTTCTTGCTACATCCTGGGTCTTCAGATACTTGTGGACAGACACCAAAACAAATGGCCCGGCAAAAGCCTATCAATGACCTATCCTCAGAATAGGTAATCAATAGTCAACTGCCGGGAATCCAGTGATCAGCTGATCCTCTGGCCTGCTGTCAGGGCAGTGGAGCTGGACATCTGCGTCGGTGGTCAAAGTGTAATAGAAAGGCTTTGTCCATATTGGGAGCACTACCTCCTATTCCACTTCTACATCCAACCCAGATGTCGGAGCCATAAAAGTGTAATAGGAGGCTCCAGTTCCCATTTATTTCAAGAGGTGAAGCCCTCCATGACACTTCTGCCTCAGATAACATCTGGTCACGCCACACAAACACCAGGTTGGCACTGATATTCTAGAGGGGTGTAGATGCACTAGAGTATACCCAAATAAAAAGCACTATATATAACCATGTCTTAAGTAGTTGAAAAGTCCATTCATAAAACTTTTATTCCACTTACATCAACTTATTACACATGTTCTTTAACAATTATGCTTGGATTGTTCATGAAAATTTTCATAAGACATTAAACAAAGCTAGCCATCATCTCAAGTTATTCCCCTGGTAACTATATTGTATTGTAATTTTTTACAGCCACATGCATGTTAGGCAAGTATCAAAAACAAAAATAAAACTAAAAGTTAAATATATGTTTTTTGTTTTTTTTTCTGCTGTGCTTGATATATAGTGAAATTATGGAATACCAAGCATGTATGTCTTTAATGCATCAAGTACTTCTCTTTTTTTTTTTTTTGATCTTAGGTTGTTTAAACAATTTAAATACAAAGAAAAATGGAGAATAGCGACAAAACAAAAGCAAAAAAGTTAGCCAACCGTAAGGAGAATGGAATGTGAACCGTCTTTTTTTTTTTTTGCTCAGGATTTTGACCGGCTATCGCAGGGACCATTTGCTAAGAAAGTATGTTTAGGCACAGTGAGGGAATCTGATTGTGGACTACAGCACTGCCCTCTAGCAATGTGCTAAGGAAATTTAGAGCTTCCGCCTACAGCGAAAACCAAACACCCCTTACTTGCCGTTACACAGACCAATAGACAAGCAGTTCATGATGCTTGAATATGGGGAATAGTGGGCCCTGTGGTAGCCCGTAATGTACCTGAAGTACTCCGCAAAACATTTAACATGTATAAAAATTTTGTATTCCCCATATTGGTCACCTTATGAGGTGGAGGAAAGGAAAAAAAAAAAAAAAAAAAAAAAGCCCCCCCAAAGTGTTAACTGGCCCTACTCCCTATTGAACACAAAACCACATGGGAAATATAGAAATCCAAATAGAAGTAACATAAACCTTTTATAGTTGTAAACAAAAAAATAAAAAAAAAATAAACCTATTTGTGGGACAGTAAGGATGACAATGGTCTATTGTGTAAATTTATTTTAGAATGAGGCAGACAGAAAAAGGAAGGCTGATTAATTCTCTCCGCCACATTCCCCTTGCTCAGCTTCGTCCCCTTGAGTGTCTGATGTCCACAACTGAAAGGAAGAAGAAGAGAGGATTTAGTTGGTTATCCCCAGAATTACTACAACACTAAGACAGGGGTCACAGAGCCACTATAGGAGGTCCCATTCCTTATGGGGTACCGGTTGCAAGAGATCAGGTAGTACAGAAGTCAGGGTGACCCGCTGCTCTCCTACAGTCACTTCCAGGGAATAGGTGTGGCTGCGATAGTCAGTAGGAGAAGTAATCTATGGCAGAGATCCGCCATGCTTATCCCATTGCTTTCAATGGGGCCGATGCTGCTGCAGCCCCATTGAAAGCAATGGAATGAAGGTTACCACCACCGCAGCAATGATTTTTAGGGAAGAGCTTAAAATATAAGCCCTTTCTTGAAAAATCATTGCTAGCTGTAAAAAAAAATTAAAAAGTTAGCAATGATTTTCAGGAAAGGGCTTATATTTCAAGCTCTTCCCTGAAAAATCATTGCTGCGGTGGTAACCTTCATTCCATTGCTTTCAATGGGGCTGCAGCAGCATCGGCCCCATTGAAAACAATGGGATAGCATTGCGGACCTCTGCCGCAGCTGGATGAAGGAATCCCCTGAAATAGCTGTGTCAGGGGAGCGCACTGTACTCCCTAGGTTTTCAATGGGGCCAACTCCAACCCAACAGCAGGGTGGTCCCTTGCCATCTGTAAAACCAAAGTACGCCCCCATACTATTGAAGTTATACTACATTGTGCATTTATAGTTCTTTTAATACAGAGAGAGTTAGACTCAAAACACTTATGGACCCCTCTCCACAAAGCATACAATGGACATTTAAAGACAACTGCTATTAATGTGCGTAGCAAACCCCAACTTTATATCCACTCCTCCTACTAATTAAAAAGATATAGAATATATATATATATCTCAAACAGGTAGCATGTCAGCTGTCATGTGAGCCCTTTACCTGCATGTACTACACCAAAAGGGTAGAGTTAGCATAATGGTCACCCGCAGAAGACAAATAGGGGAGTGAATACCAAGCAGTGAGGAGTCTACAATATGGATTTACAGTGATGACGACAGGCAGGACAGCATCGGCTGGACCTTAAGTACACTATATAATTAGAAGAATTTAGTACTTACTGTCAAGTTGTCTCGAAGTAACTGCATTATTAATGTGCTATCTTTGTATGATTCTTCACTCAGAGTATCAAGCTCAGCAATAGCTTCATCAAAAGCCTGAAATGAGAGAAGTCAAGTTACAACTCGGTTAGAATTTTATCCCCCTTAATGCTGTGAGAAATGACCCATAATGGTAGAGGGTTAGGAGACAAACGGCAGCTTTCTGCCAACAGCAGCACCCCTCCCAGTCCGCAGGCAGTACTGCAGCTCATCTCCATTCATGCCAACAGAGCTGCAGTAGCAGACAACCCACAGACAGATGTTGGGCCATTTCTGCAGACAGCCACTGAACACCCCCTTAATGAAGCCACTGGACACCCCCTTAATGAAGCCACTGGACACCCCCTTAATGAAGCATCAGTTGCAGTTCTTACTGTTTTTGCCAGAGAGCAGGCTCTTTCTGGGGAGTTTAGGATCTCGTAGAAGAACACAGAGAAGTTCAGAGCCAGTCCGAGTCTGATGGGATGTGTTGGTTGCATCTCCATTTTGCTGATGTCAAAGGCATCTTGATACGCCTGCTGGGACTGCTCCACGATCGCTGGAATAGAAGAAGGGAGGGTTACAATCTGGGCACATCACTCCCTTCTGTATACATCAGAAGAGGAATCATCATCATCCCGGAGATCTCAGTCCTTCACTACATCCCCAACTAGCTTCTATGTACTGATGTTCTACAATACAGTTGCAGTTTTCAATGCTTGTGGTTGAAAGTTTTAAAAGCGCCCCCTCTGGTCCCGGGGACAAACTATGTCCTGGAACAGGAATTGGATCTTACTACCGCGTGTCCTCTACGTCCTTACGGTCATGGATCCCCTCCCTGTTCCTCTGGCCTGCTGCGGTATTTCAAGATGGATGTGGCGCTCCTTTCACTACCTGATGCTGCGGCCGGGCAATTCATAGAATTGGCTCAGCAAAAGGACAATTAATCAAATTTTAGCTTTTACCAGAACTGCGAAACCAAGATTAGTCCTGGTCCCTGTAGGTGGGGGTGTGGGACCACCCTCCTCCATGTGTATATAACTAAACGGTCATACCGCGTTCTTTTACATTAAGGAAAACTCACAGCAATTGCTTGCAAGTACTTCTCAGATATGAATGGGACAATTCTCAGAGGCAGTATTAACCTCTTAAAGACACGGCCCTTACACCCCCCAACCCCCCCCCCCCCCCCGACTGATGTCTGAGGGATTGGTTTTTGTGGGACGAGCTGTATTTTTCAATGGTAGTATGTAATGTACTGAAAAAATGTGAGTGAAATGGTAACAAAAAAAAAACAAAAAAAACACACAAGTTCCGCCATCTTTGGGTGCGTCATTTTTACAGCGACCACACTGCAACAAAACTTTATTCTATGGATCCCTACAATTACTACTATACCAAATTTATACAGTTTTTTGTAGTACTATTTATTTTTTCCCAAAAATCCCTTTTTTAAATTTTCTGCCGCCATTACTTAAAATCTCCCCCCCCCCCCCCCCATCAACTTAGTTGTTGGAGGGCTCATTTTTTTGTGGGACACCCTGTAGTTTCTGCTAGATTATGTATTTGCCCTAGGAATACTCCAGGTTAAAGACAGACAATTCTAATTGCCAAAGGCAAAAAAATACCCAAATGTGATATCCTGTAATATAAACTCTAGATACTTTATTTTATATCTCATCCCATGTTGTCTTTGTGTGTTTAATAAAGGGGCAGATGGTGGCAGCGATGGGATGTGAGCAGCAGTCCTCACTATCGTGTGGAAGTGTGCATACACTACAATATAGGCCTGGATGGCCAACCTCCAAAAGCCTATGTGGATATTAATAAGTCCGCACCACCAAAAAACAAAATCACCATTACCGCTGGGGTACGTTTACACGTGGCAGAAATGGGCAGGGCTGTCCCAAAATAGACCGGGTGCAGATTGATAGCGGAAATGCTGCAGAATTTTCCACAGACGTTCTGCAGTATTTCCGCATCCAAAAAGCAGTCAAAATCTGCCCCGTCTATTTTAAAGCAGCCCTGACCTTTTTAGAACGACAGGGTAAAAATCATACATCGTGATAAGCCCCGCCCCCTGACATGTTGGCACTTTGTGATAAGTTGGTTTTGGGCACTCTGTCTCTAAAAGGTTCACCATCAGTGGACTAGAGGCTCAGTTAAGGCCCATTTACACCAGCTGATGATCGGGGGACGGGAGGGAAGCTAATCGGCGATCGTTTTAGCGATAATCGGTGCGTGTAAATGTGCGCCCATCGTCTGCTTTTCGGGCACTGCTGGCTGACTTAAATTCAAGCTAACTTAAAAATCGTGGCTCACTATTATCAGTAGTTCTCTATGGGAGTGCTGATAGCATTGTTTCCCCATGGAGAACAGAAGGATCTGAGCGCAGATAATCGCCTCGGGCTATTAACTGCATTCAGGGAAGCTTCATTTGCACATCTAATTGGTAATTAAGTAGCTGAGTAAACTTAAATACCAATGATTGCATACCAGTTATTTATGCAAAATGATCGCTCAAAGCTGTCAATCAAACTGTGGTTTGAGCGATCGGCCCCGGTAAACCAGCCTTTACAGCGATATGCCGCAGGATACCATACGAAACCTGTATGCCTCCATGCCCTCCCATATCACATCTTCTATCCAAGCTAGAGGCGGTACAAAAGAGTAGTAGAGCCTACCATTGGGATTCCTCGGGGAGGGGCACAACTCCCACTTCATCACACCCTGTAGTAGGTATAGCAGTATCAGGTTTCCTCAAGTGTCCCTTGAAGGGTTTTAATACACAGGATGAGTCGGCCGAACGATGGCAGACACTCGTCCCCATGCATCCTCGCTCCCGTGCTGTTGTACAGGAGAGTATCACTGCATCGCTCAGAGCGCCCAGCAGGGGGCCAAGGTGGCTGGAGGAGAGTTCTCTGCCCCGCCCCTCTATTCACTGTAAGCAGCGGTCAGTACTGAACGGCCGCTGTTTACACCAAATGATCATTCAGGATTTTAAGCATGCTTAAAACTGGACGACTGGACTGATCTTGTCGAGTCATTCCGTTTCTGCATGCTTTTACACGGGACGATGTGGATTCAAAACCAAGCGCCAGAACGAGAACGCCGCTCAACAGCACTTGTGCATCTGGTGTGCGATCTATATCAATTTTTATGGATTTTTGGGTGTAGAATCTGTATTTATCTTTGAAAAAAAAAAATCTAAATTGCATAAAAACCTCCCATGATACATCATTTATCATTTTTGTAAGAATTTTTTTTTGGATTTGTTGACCAGTGTAATCGTCGGCTGTAAAAGGGCCTTCAGCCCAGGACTACACGAGCCGTGTCCTACCAGAGGGCAGAGTATAACCCTGCAACATCGTACAGAAGGATGTAAATTAGGTCACATTGTAGCTCGCACGCCGCTGCGACCCAAACATTGTCAGGAAGCCGTAACCTGCAGGCGACCGCGTTCACTTCCACCCGCCCAGTGATAACAGCAGTATAAACTGATCTTTGGCCACGTGTCCTATACGGCAGCGTAGACCGAGCTGCAAACCAATAGTACTACAGATGTACAAGATACATTACATATTTCAAGCACCGAGCACCGGATGAACACCATCATAATACTTCTACGTACGGCGCCAATTCCTAATCTACAGTCAATCACCACGGCAATATACTTAATAAAGGTCTCCTTCACAAACCGAACCTATTTGTATGTATGAAGAACTAATAGTACAATGTAAAAGCACGGCCCATCCGAGTCTGGCCAACCTGAAGGATAACAGATGTGGAAGGGGGCCACGAGTTACAGATATTCTTCAGGTCAAACCAGGGAAATCTTTGGAAGCTTCTGTATTCGATCAACTCATATCCATGATAACCACGGACCAGCGAGAAGTCTCCACATGTAAACGGAGGCACGACTGCTGCGACTATGTGCAGCCAGCACAGTAAATGCCCACCGGGTCTCCAGGGAGAGAAGACAACTGGGTGGCACACGAGGCTCCGCCTCCATCGCAAGTAATCAAGGCTGCTTTTACAGGGATGACTGCCGATCGCTCCCGGCGATTGCCGCTCGTGTGTCGTCACACAGGAGTAACGATCGCTCACTGAACGGAAGTGGAACGCGTCGGACATCTCTTCCGGCTTCCCACCTCCATTCAGAGTAAACTGATAGTCGGTCATAGTTTCATGGGCCAAACGTCACTCGTTTTTTTTTTTTAACTTCGTTTGACAGATTGTAAAACAAATATTACATGTATTTCATTTGTTCTGCATCTTATATCCCTTTATGGTTACATAACATTTTCCATATTAAAGGGGTTGTCTCGCGAAATCAAGTGGGGTTATACACTTCTGTATGGCCATATTAATGCACTTTGTAATGTACATCGTGCATTAATTATGAGCCATACAGAAGTTATTCACTTACCTGCTCCGTTGCTGGCGTCCCCGTCTCCATGGTTCCGTCTAATTTCGGTGTCTTCTTGCTTTTTTAGACGCGCTTGCGCAGATGGATCTTCTCCCTTCGGCTGGTCTTGGAAGCATTGGCGTTTTGGCTCCGCCCCCTTGTACGCGTCATCGCGTAGCTCCGCCCCATGACGTGTGCCGGTTCCAGCCTCCTGATTGGCTGGAATCGGCACGTGATGGGGCGGAGCTACGCAACGACGCATACAAGGGGGCGGAGCCAAAACGCCAATGCTTCCAAGACCAGCCGAAGGGAGAAGATCCATCTGCGCAAGCGCGTCTAAAAAAGCAAGAAGACACCGAAGTTAGACGGCACCATGGCAACGGGGACGCCAGCAACGGAGCAGGTAAGTGAATAACTTCTGTATGGCCATATTAATGCACTTTGTAATATACATCGTACATTAAATATGAGCCATACAGAAGTGTACAACCCCACTTGATTTCGCGAGACAACCCCTTTAACTTTTAACATTTGAGAGAATAAAATAAACCTGTTCGTGTGTTTGGTTCGTTGTGGATGAATTTCTTCCTCTTTTCCAACTAGATATCTAACCTGTACCTGCTTGACTTATAATGTGTTGTGCCAGTCTATCCACTCACCCCACACTTTTTCAAATTTTTCCGGGCATCCTCTGTGTTGGTAAATCACCTTTTCATGTATTGTAGTGTCAGCTAACTTTTTCCATTGTGAGATGGAGGGCGGTCTCGCTGTGAGATGGAGGGCGGTCTCGCTGTGAGATGGAGGGCGGTCTCGCTGTGAGATGGAGGGCGGTCTCGTTGCCATCCATCTCATGGCTATAAATAACATTTCTCTGATGAATATTTTATTGTAGTGTGTCCACTCTTCTTCTTCTATCAGTCCAAATATTGCTATTTTGGGGTCCATGACCAGTGGGGTCGGCAGGAGCGAAGACCGGGTATTAAATATCTCTTCCCAGAATTTCTTTACATAACATTCCCATAGTAGGTGCCAAAAGTCGGCATTCGGTTGGTGACATCTGTGGCATGTCGCTGTGTCTGTTCTGCCCATTTTATTCAATTGGACTGGTGTGAGATATGCCTGGTGTATCACGTATAGTTGTATCATTTTATTATTAACTTCCGGTGACACTAATAGATGCGACTCCATCGCTTCCTGCCAGTCCTCTATTGTCAGAGTAGGGATATTAATTTTCCATTGGTCATAGACTAATAAGGGCTCATGATCCATTTTGGCTGATAGTAAGTGCGTGTAAAGAATTGATATCAGTCCTTTGGGTCCCTGTGGCCTGAGGACGCCCACTATTGGATACTTAGAGATTCTAACCGTTTCTGGTGGAAATTGGGCATTTAGGGCGTGTCTCAATTGGAAGTATCTAAATAGTTGTAATTTCGGCATTTGCAGTTTTTCCCGTAATTGTGTGTAAGTTAGCATTACATTGTCCTCGTATATGTCTCCCAACACCTGTATTCCCAGAGAAGTCCAATATCTAGTATCTTGTAGTGATGGCAGAGTGGGGTTTTCCCACAGAGGGGTGTCAGTCATTATCTTAGTGAATTGTTGGATCTCCTTGGCCACTCGCCACACCGATTGGGCCAGTCGATGTATGGGTAGTAATTTAGATGGTTTTGTGTATTCTGGATGTTCCAGGAATCCAAATCAAGTTTTGTCCCGCTACCTCGCTAGCTAAATAATAGTCCGTCAGTGGTAACTCCCCCCTGGTAAACCAGGAACGGAGGTTTCGTAGTTGGCTCGATAGGTAATATACTTTGAAATTAGGTAGTGCCATTCCCGCCTGTTTCTTAGATCTTTGCAGTTTAGCAAGTCCCAGTTTAGATCTGGCCTGGCCCCAGATAAAGCGAATAATCAGGGAGTTTAATGTTTGAAAGAATTTTTCTGGTACTTTACCCGGTATATGTTGTAGGGAATACAGGCACTTGGGCTGAATCACCATTTTTATCAAATTTACTCGCCCGGCCACCGAGAGAGAGGAAGTCTGGACCAAACCTTTACTTTAGTGCTTATTGAGTCATATAGCGGATCTATATGTTCACCTAGGGTGTTCTCATGATCCTGTACTATATTGACTCCTAGGTATTTGAATTTTGTTCCTTCCAGTAGTCCACTGGAGAGTACACATGGAATCATGAGGGAGTCTTTGGCTGTTTGCATTATGGCTGACTTGGTCCAGTTTATATATAATCCGGAGTATTTGGAGAAACAGTTTATTATTTCTAGGGCTTGTGGGAATGAGTGTTCAGGGTTGCAGAGATATAAGATCATATCGTCTGCATATAGTCCAATTTTACTTTCTCTGCCCTCCCATTGCACTCCAGTCACAGTAGGGGTGTTACGTAGACGGATGGCTAGTGCTTCTATCGCAAATAGAGCTGGGGATAGTGGACATCCCTGGCGTGTTCCCCGTGATAGCGGGAATTTCATTGATGGTATACCGTTAACTATTACGTTTGCCATGGGTGACATATAATAGCTTGATCCATTTTAGGAATTGCGGCCCGAAGCCAAAACGGGTCAGGCAGGCTTCTAAAAAATTCCATTCCAATGAATCGAATGCCTTCTTTGTATCTAAGGACGCTATTGCCCAGGGTTTATTATATTTTCTGCCTAATTGTACTATTGTCTGCGTCCTACGTATGTTGATCGTGGTCGATTTCCCGGGCATGAACCCCGTTTGATCCTCGTGGATTATAGATAATATTACTCTATTTAGCCTAGTAGCTAATATTTTGGTCAGGATTTTATAATCCACGTTGAGCAATGATATGGGTCTATATGAATCGCATTCAGTTGGGTCTTTGCCCGGTTTTATCAGCACTATTATTGATGCCTCATAAAATGAGGGCGGGAGAGAGTTTCCATTATATCCCCACTGCAGAACATCGGGTAAAATTGGTGTTAATTGACCTGCATACTTCCGGTACGCTTCTAAAGGGATGCCATCCGGTCCGGGGGATTTGTTTAATGACATTTCTTCTACAGCTTGTTGAACTTCCTCTATGTCAATTGGGGCCTCTAGTAGTTCCACCTGTTCTGTCGTAAGGGTTGGGAAGGTTATAATTTCCAGATATTCTAAATGATCAGTTACTGACTTTCTATTTGAGGAGGTGTACAGATTAGTGTAGTATTCTTTGAATCTTGTTACAATGGATTGGGCCTCTGTCAGCAGCTGGCCGTCTGTCGTTTGGATTTTAAGTACTGAGTTAGATTGTCCATTTTGTTTGACTAGATTAGCCAATAGATGGCCGGACTGATTGCCCATGTCAAAGAAATATTGTTTAGTAAAGAAGTTTCCTTTTAGTTTTTACGTGTAGCTGGTGTTTGTACTGGCGAATCAGTCCCAGCCATTGCGTTTTGTTGGTGTCTGTGGGGTTTGTAGTATATTGCTTTTCAGCGTCAGCTACCTGCTGTTCTATCAGAAGATCCGCTTGTGAAGTTGTTCTCTTAATGTACATTATTGCTGATCTAAAGATAGGCCTTCATCGTATCCCACTTTAGTGTTTCTCGCGTTTCTTCTTCATGTATTTGACGAAATGCATTTATTTGGTCTGGGATTCTGTCCTGTGTTCCCAGTAGCTTCAACCAGAAGGGATTGAGCTTCCAAGTGGGAGTGAAATATTGTCCCGGGAATTGTAATGTGAGCAGGACCGGGTTGTGATCCGATGTTCCTCTGGGACCATGTATTATTGGTGTGAAGTATGGAGTAAGTGTTGGTGACCCAAATATGTAATCTATCCGGGAGAGGGATCCTCTACCCGGTGAGTGACGTGTATTCGTAGGCTTCTGGGTGTTTAAAGCGCCATAAGTCAATCCATCCTACCCCATCGAACATCTGTCTCATTGGGGATTCACACGTGGCCAGGGATGTTTGTTGTATGGTGAATCTGTCACTCGGTTTTTAGAGGAGCTGAAAACAAAGACTGACGAGAGAAGGCTTCTAACTTGCCCGATACAAAATGTTTAATCTTCCTGTCTAAACCCTAAAGTCAGTTGGGATTCCTGTCCCGTCTCTCACCAATTTTATATCAAGACAGTGTGACGCCAATACCCATTGTGTGCTTGTCCCTAGGCCAATGTGTGACCTGTCCAACAGGTAAGGGGGCCCAAACCCAGGAGCAACCACCTGCTATCTACATTACCTGTAAGAGACTGAAGTAACACACTTCATAGCCCACGACTACCGACACACTGTTACCGGAGATCATAGGGCTCCTATACAGTTAGTGCACAAGAGGACTATTTGTCTGAGGACACCCCGTCTTGCCAGCGCTGTGTGCAGGTATAAGCCTCCCAGCAAGAGTCCGGCTATTATGAACACTGAAATGGCTTTTCTATGACCTGCAGCGTTTTACACATACGCCCGTTGGCATGAGCCCTAAGGAAACATTCACATGTAGCAGAGGTGGTGCAAGTTATTCGAAGCAGAAAATCCAACTGAAGTTATCATTTCTGCATCAAACCCCACAGCAGGAGTCACCCGGCATCATTTCCACTACGTTTGAAAGTACCCTTATGACGGAACCAAAGAGCCCCCCATTGCCTATAGTGGTCTGTTCAGTTGCAGTCCAGCATTTTACTCGATGAAATAACAGCTCACTGCACTATGGGGTTCCATATTGTCACTGAAATCAGCAATGGAGGCTTCAAATGGAACCTCCGACACGTGAGCAAAGCTGAAAGGGTTCTCAATATAATCGTTTTGGGGGTGGGGTGGGGCTAAAACTATATAAAAGCATTATTGCTCACTGTGGTGCAGTAACGCCGTTTCGGTGCCATTGGATGTGGCAGGTGACGTCACTGGGTCTTCTGGATTAGTGACATCCTGCAGGTCTGTTAAGTGGTCTTATAAATGTAGAAGCCCCAGGCGGCCATGATGGCTTGTCATTGGGTTACGTCTGGAGCGCTGACATCATTTCACTACCCAGCGCTCCGCAAACAAGCATGGAGGAGGAGAACATGGAAGCCTAAGTTATAATGTAAATTAAAGGTATAAGTAACTGCTTTGTGCCGTGTATGATTAACATAAGGCATTTTGTAC
This sequence comes from Eleutherodactylus coqui, assembly GCA_035609135.1. NCBI lineage: Eukaryota > Metazoa > Chordata > Amphibia > Anura > Eleutherodactylidae > Eleutherodactylus > Eleutherodactylus coqui. The sequence continues at coordinate 153,237,380 of CM069413.1, read as the reverse complement.
CGCGGTGCAGTATACCGTAGGAGGCTTTTTCTTTTATATAGACAAATAAGGAAAGAAAGGACCATTCATTTTTTAAGAGGCATTATCCATTTGCCTCTTTCCCATTGGGTGGAGGTGTGGGTGCGTGTGGTGACTTTTGGATAGTGCCCCACTTATCTTCCATTATTCTCCATCATTACATGTGAGAAAAAAGTCCTTTACTACATATATCATCTGCCCCTTTAAGAGCACAGAGGAGCTTTTTTTTGCATGAGGTTCTGCACCTTTGTCTGGATCCATTTAACCATTTTTTGGTGAAGAATTTGGGATTGGTTCGCTTGCTGCACTCCAGATCTATGGATATACTGTGCGACAGAAAACTCAAGCAAGTAATATCAAGGTCTGCCAGACTTCAGGTGTCAGCGGGTGGGCTCAAGTAATTAGGGACACCCCCTCCCCTCCGTCTGGCGCCAGGTAAAGGCCCACCTACACGGGATGAATGGTGCCCGACACTTGTCTCTGCACATACTTGCTCCCGTGCTGCTGCACAGGAGAGAGTATCGCTGGCTCTGACAGAGTGGCTGGGAGAGCAGATTTCTCTCCTCTAGCTCCCCCGCCCCTCTCCATTCACTTAACACAGCAGCCATTCAGTACTGAACAGCTGCTGCTTATAGTTAAGACATCGCTCAGCTCATCCTTCATTGTTTAGGCTGCATAAACTATGGACGATGCGCTGAACGATGATTGTCGAGTATAAACAGCAGCTTTTCAGTACTGAACAGCCGCGTGTTAAGTGAATGGAGAGGGGTGGGGGAGCGAGAGGAGAGAAATCTGCTCCAGCCGCCCCACTGTGAGCCAGTGATACTCACTCCTGTGCAGCAGCAGCATGGGAGCGAGCATATGCAGGGATGAGTGTCGGGGATAGTTTGTCTGACAGTTGTCCCGTGTAAATGGGGCTTAAGTCCGATCATTTTTACTATTTTATTTAAATTCTATGAGATCAAGGCGCTGCCATCCTCATTTGTTTCTTTTACCAATGATTCCGGGGAACTTGGTACATCAGAAATTCCTTTTAAGAGTTGGTGCAGAAGTAACTGTGTGGGGATTTTGGTGCAGATTTGACCCCTTCAGCAGCAGGACAAACGTCTGGCATGGCACAGCCGTAGGAGCAGGAAACAGCCAACCAGATGAGGTGCTTGTGGTGAAGCAACCCCCTTTGTCACTAGAAGGCCGGCTTAGAATAAAATGATTGAAGTGTAGTTCGCCCATCCCCTTCTTTACCATTTGCACTAGAGGGATATAAGTGACCCATACATGGGCACGCACACACACACAAACTTACTTTTCTTGTCATCTCCGCAAGCTACTTCAGCCAGATAACGGTAATAATCGCCCTTCATTTTCAAGTAGAAAACTTTGCTTTCCGCTTGTGTTGCGTTGGGAACCAAGTACTTGTCCAGGAGACACTGCAAGACAGAAGAAACAAAATGCTTAAAATCTAATGAAAAAACACAAGTGTGAAGACCAACATCACTCCAGTAACAAGAATCATCCACTCCTTCAAAATCTGTATAAAAGCTTACATAGAGTATATTTTTGCTGTTCAGCGCTTTGGAAAGGGTTAATACAAAGTTGATAGAAAAGTAAGCTTTTGCATGATGCATAGACTATAAAGGCAGACAAAGCAATCTCCAGGTGAAGTCTATACATACGGACTACCACTAGGTGGAGCAAGATGTAAGGTGTTCAGTCCATATGCATTAGACTAACATTAAAAAGGCACACTCCAGCAAAAAAAAAAAAAAAAAAAAAAAAATTCTATCCCTGCCCTCCTCACCCAATCGCCTGTCACTCTGGAGATCTCTGTATATTTCAGCTACATCCCTGCGGTGCTGCCCCCCGTCTGATGCTTGGCAGGCACCACCTTCAAGCTGAGATTTTTTTTTTTTTTAATTTCAACTTTCAGTTTCACATCTATCCCATGATGCATCAGCTGAGGCTATACCGGTTTGCTGGGGAGCAGTTTAATAATCGTTACATTCACATAAGTGACCTAAGCTACGGATAATAACTACTGTATTCAGTCAGGATGACAAGCTGTGATCTCCTCTACTATAACTGTGAGGCAGGAGCTGTATGATAGTAACCTAGAGGAGATTGTGTCCCCCTCGACACAGTTTCTGTGGTAGGGATCATGTAATAGCATCACGTACAGATGAATGGAAGAAGCGCGCACACAGCCATCTGAAGAGTCACACTCCGTGTGCCAACAGGGACACAGCGCAGGAACAGGGCGCTTGGAGTGTATGAAATAGCTACGTAGACTGTTCCCTCACAACTTACTTTATGGGGTTCAAAGGTGATGGCAGGTTCCCTTTAAGTTACCATACGCACCTCAAGCTGCAGACTGGGAGATGAGGCTAAAGCACTAGTAATGCATTATTATAAAGCCATCCCACAATAAGTCACTGCCGGGCAAAAATGGACCCCAGCTGGGGATGGGGAAATTGGGAGCCAGACCTGACGGGGAACCTTTGCGGCATTGCCTTACTATAGCTGTCATTTCTGACAGCAGCATTTAAAATGCCACAATATCCAGGGCTCCCAAATTGTATCTATGCAATGCAATAAAGGGGCACCGTTCAGTTGTCACGGCAACCTAGGGCCTTCTGAAGGTTCCCAAGTCTGCCATGAAGGATTGCCCATTAAGACATGCTTGTGGCATGCCTTGATAAACTGCCTTTGAACACAGTAAACTACTGCAATATACTGTATGATAGCTCAAAAAAGAAAATAAAAAGGTGTTAAATTTAAACCCCCTTCACTTATTCTAAGTCCGCTCTATTAAAAAATAACATTTGTTATCACTATGTTCACAGAAGTCCAGACTATTAAAATATATCAATACCCCATGATGAATGCCATCAGGAAAAAACAGACCCTGCCAGGATGGCACATTTTGATCACCCAGTATAATAAAAAAAAAAAAGTGAATTTGAACAAGGATGATCCAAAAGGTTGTTTATACACCAAAGTAGTGTTCATAAAACCTAGTCACTGCACAAAAAACAACCCTTCACAGATTAAGGCCGCCTGCAAACGAGCGGGCCGGATCCAGCGGCGAGAATTTTCGCCGCGGGACCTGACCTGAGCGCCTGCAGGGACGAGCGCGTACTCACCTGCGTCCGGCGGCCCTGGCTCTTTCATGTGCCGGCGCAGACCGGAGCTGGCGGCCGGGTGAGTGACGTGTGGGGCTCTGCGAGCCCCGCACAGCAATAGAACATGCCGCGGTTTGTTTGCCGCGCTAGATTTCGCACGGCCAAACCACGGCCGCCTGCATAGGATTGCGTTTGTTAACGCAATCCTATGCAGGCTTTGAGCGGCGGCCTAAGGCTGGGTTCACACAGCGCGGTTTTGCCGCGGATTGCCGTTGCATATCCGCACTACGGCAAAAATCGCTGCGTTTGCAATGCAGCACAAATGAGTTTTGCCAAAAAGCTGTTCTCACAGGACGGATTTTTTCTGCACAGCCGCAGTGCAAATCCACCCTGTGTGAATCCAGCCTAAAAGGAAAAAAAAAAAAAGTTCTGGGTCAAAAAACCCCAAATTTAGTATAGCAGTGACTTACAGAATAAAGACAACATGCCATGAACGTAAAAGCAAACCTCCCCCAAAATGTGCCGCTGTACTTCACTTCTCACTTAAGTTTTATGTTTTGACACTTCCAGCGCATTCTAGGGTACGGCTTGTTGTTTTCTGCAGCGTTCCAACAGTACAAGCTGTGACTTTGTAACTGGAGACCTTTAATAAATGATTTTTTTTAAAGCTGGTTCACACGGGCCCAAGTTGCCATAGAATTTCCCAACTGAAATCCTGATGCCATGTTTAACAGAGACCAAGCGGCCAAGTGGATGAGATTTGCATAATCTCGTTCACACGCTGCCGACAGTCTGCTGCAGAGTAGCCGCGCGGAAACTGACATGTGGTGGGGAATTCAAATCCGCCACATGTCAATTGTATCGCCGGTTCCGCTGCGGGGTCTCCTCTATGGGGAAAGATTCCCGCAGCCGAATACAGGCAGAAAAGCCACTTCGAACCTGCATTTGCACTGCAGAAGTTTCGCAGAATCTCAGTGCGTTCCCATTGTGGACATGCCGCGAGTTTTCGTCACGTGGGAACACAGCCTAAAGGGGGCAGCAGCGGGAAGGGGTTACATTTGTGTGATCACTTCCAAAAATGGTACCTACAAGAAGTTTCCCCTTTCGATCCTGTGAACCGTCTTCTAGTTCCAGCTTCATCTCTCTTTTCCTACATGATGCCCATGCTGCACGGCACTGATTTTGCAGAATGCTGCCGATGTGCCAAGGCACGCCACTTACCACAGAGCCATCATACAGGGGTGCGCCTAGGATTCTACTATATGGTCTGTGTGCAGGGGGCTTTAGGAAACTTTCAGCCAATTAAGTCCTATTATTTTGTCCGATGCAGATGGGTAGGAAATCCTACAGAAACCAATAAAAGCGCACGCTGACAGCCTGGATCAGTCACATATGGAGGGTCTTAAGGCTTCTAGTACATGGCAGGACTCGTCTCAAGCGCACGAGCGGGTGACGTCACCGCTAGCTGTTCGTGCAGAAAGTTTAGACAGAGTGGGAAGGAAACTTTCAGGCTTCCTAGTTGGTAATCTCACTGCAGGGAACACACCGCACTGTTGTTGGTCGGGGACCCTGAAGGAACAGCCGAGTCTGGAAACCCTAGAAGCCGGGGCTGAACACTGCCCCACTGTTGCTAGGAGGGATATTTGTCAGGAAGTCATGACTTCTTTAGGAGTTGGCCGTGCTGCGGTAACAGGAATCCCAGCATGTCACCTGACACACCCAGTGACACATACCCCGACGGCCGCCAGAAAGGACTTTGTCCTCGCTGAGGAGTCAACCGTTTCAAACCTGCAATTTCAGAACAGCCCAAAGCCTTTTATTACGAGGTACTGAACACGGAAATGAGAAGATCGGAAACCTCGTCTGCAGATTCAGGCAAAAACCGCCGCCGCTGCGGATAAAGGAAGACCTTGTTCTGCGGCTAAAAACCAAGAGGTGCCCATAAACAGAGGGAAGTCAGCCAGCCGGCTCTTGTGTACGAGGGTGGGAACAGCAACGGGGCACCTCCGGGTTCAACATGCCAGATCGTTGGCTCTAGAGGGAGATAAGCAGCCAGCAATAGCACAAGGTACTTTTATATGGGACGATCCTCAGCGAACAAGTGCCCAACGACTATCACTTGTGCCTTCAACACCGGAGTCTTCAGTCAGTGGAGGCGGCGGGCATCGGAGAGCTCTTCTGGACGCCTCTCTTCACTGCACATGCAGTCGTTTATAGACTCAATGACTCCTGTTTACACCGAGCGAGACGAAGCAACCAGCGAGCAACAAACCAACTAACGAGCGATTGCTCACAGCCCTGTGGATGGCTGTGTACACAAGACGACTACTAACAAGCAATTATTAATCAGCTCTTTCCATCTACCCCATAAGGGTGCACACATGACCGACATACATATGGGGCAACTGGAGGAATAGGTGTGGCTGACAGCTACTAAGGCCTCATGTCCACGGGGAAAATCAGGCCCGCTCCGGATTCTCCATGTAGAATCTGCAGCGGGTCCCTCCTGCCCCGCGGACATGAGCGCTGAAAATAAGAATAAATCAGAATAAACTTACCTCCCGCACACTCCGGATCCTTCCTTCGCTGCCGCATCATCTTCTCTGCGTCGCGGCCGGATCTTCTTTCTTCGGCCCGGCAGATGCGCAGGATGACGTCGGTGACGTGCCCCGCGCATGCGCCAGCCCGAAGATGGCGCCGCGGCGAAGAGAAGAAACGGAGCGGGTGAGTAAAATCTGATTTTTGTCTCCCGCGGATCCGGACGGCTTCCATAGAAGCCCGCGGGAGCCGTCCCCATGGGAGACCCGCACGAAAATAGAGCATGGTCCAGATTTTTTCATGCTCCATTTAAAAAAAAAAAAAAAAAAAAAAGTCACTTTTATTGACCATCCGCGGGTATTTATCTACCTGCGGGTGGTCAATGCATCCCTATGGGGTGCGGATCTGCGTGCAGGAGAAGAGTTAAAATCTGCTGCGGATTTTAATTCTTCTTTTGCCCGTGGACATGAGGCTTAAATGTTCATGGGCACCAGGGTAAGGGTACTTTTATACTGGCCAATAGTCGCCTGATTATACATCTCTCTCAAACTAGTGACTGTCAGCCCGTGTAACCAGCACCCAACTCAGTCGCTGGTCATTCGGTTTTAGACACTGAAACGGAAAGCCTAGTAAATGACTTCTTGATCCATAACAGGCAGTCGGTCATCTTTGAACGGCTAATTGGAAGGGATCTCCAACGCATTCCGCCTCCATTCACTGACCGACTATCACTCGTGCGAGTCGAGGACCAATGGCCATTGGGCGCTTAAGTGTCTGGCAGCCGTCCCAAGAGTTCTATCTAAAGTCACATGGGCCGGTGTGTTGTGAATTTACATTACAGAAGCAGCCAAGTGGATTAGCCAGCAAAGTGGACAAAACTTAGCAAAAATCTCGTCCACACGCTACGGCCAAGCCGCGCAGAAATGGACATGCGGCGTGGAAAGCAAAGACTCAGCATGTCAATTATTTTTTTCATTTCCGCAGCGGCCTCTCTCCTCTCTATGGGGAGAGATGGCCACAGTGGAAATGCAAACCCCCGGCTAAAGGCAGCGGGTTTTGAAGCTGCGCTTATCCCGCAGTTTTTCAGTGCGGTCATTTCACGAGATTTCCACCCTGTGTGAACCCAGCCTTAACGTCTGCTGCACTTGGGTACGCCGACAGTGAGCCCACGCCTGTGCCTGGGCAAACAGCTTTAGGACATGCATCTTTACGCCGCACATGCAAGCTTTCCAATCACAAGGCTGGGGGGATAGGTTGGCACAGCGGCACGCACCAGCTTCCTTCTAGCAGGACATCTCATAGAGGTCTCAAAATATTCAGATTTGTATTTTCTCTAGGTTTTATGCCTCATCTTGTTTCACTTATGTAAAGACTACTTTTATTATAGGCTAGGACTAGGTGAAGAGTCCAGTGGGCGGTCCTATCAGTGATTGACAGCTATCTGAATGTTTGTATACATACAGGGGTAGCTGTCAATCACCGATAGCTCCGCCCACTGGACTGCAGCTCAGATTAGCAGAAATATCAGTGAATAGAATACAAGTTATACTGAATCTTTCCCCATAACACTGTATATCATTCTGCTCGGCTGTTCCTGCTCTATAACATTATGCCTGCAGTTTGCACTGTATGTTCGAGTTGACTGACTACCTTTAACCCATTAACGACCGCTTATACGCCTTTTGACGGCCTCTATCGGCAGTCTATGTATAAAGAGAGATCGTGGGGCGCTCTCTCTTCATACATCCCAGGTGCCGGCTGTTTGCTACAGCAGACACCCGGCGGCAACAGCACCAATAAGCCGTGTGGCTCATCAGGGCTGTTAGCCTTTTAAATATCGCTGTCAATTCAGACAGCGGCATTTAAATCCTGAAACATGTTCGGGGGTCCTGTACGGCCTTCTGCCATCTCATCGCAGGGGGCCATGCAGGTCTCATGGCAGTAGGGGGCCTTCTGAAAGGCCTCAGGGCTGTCATGGCAGAAAACTCAGCAAGCCATCCCCATGGTGTGGCTTGATAGACTGCCTGTCAGATAGCAGTATGATGTAATGCCATGGCATCACATCACACTGCTGGAGCGATCAAAGCATCACCCAAAAAGGAGAAGAAAAAAAAAGCACCCATATTGCCATATTTATAATAAAAGAATCTAAATAACAAAAATACATATTTGGTATGGCTGCATCTGTAAAAGTCCGATCTAGCGAAGTAATGCATTATTTACCCCACACAATGAAAGACATCATAAATAAAATTAAAATAAATGAATGAACTCCAGAAATGCGCTTTATTGGTCACCCCCGTCTCCAAGATAAAATGCAATAAAAAGCGATCTACTCCAAAAAGGTACCAATGCAAACTACAGGACGTCCTGCAAGAAAACGAGCCGTCGCACAACCATTGACAGAAAAAAAAAAAAAACAAACGAAAACAAACCCCATTCCCCCCAAACCCTTTATACGTTTAGCATCGTAGTAATTGTATCGACCCATAGAATAGTTATCAGCTCATTTTTGTTGTAATTTATGCATCGTAGAAACAAGATGCACCAAAAGATGGTGTATTTTGGTTTTCTTTTTTCCTTTTCTCTCCACTTAGAATTTTTTTACTAGTTTTTGAGTACATTATATGGTACATTAAATAGCACCATTAAAAAATACAAGTCATCCTGCAGAAAACAAGCCCTCATACAGCGGGTCGATGGATAAAGCAAAGGAGTTACGATTTTTTAAAATGAGGGAGGAAAAAACAAAAATAGAAAGGGAAAAAAAAAACCTGAAAAAAGCTTGGTCACTAAGGGGTTAAAAGGAGCAGTCTACTTACTATTTGTTTTCACACATCTATTACAGGCAACAAAATTCCCCAAAAGAGGCCGGCGTTACCCTTCAGAACTCCTGGCATCATGGCACCCAAGAGGCAAGTGCCAGGGGACCGGGTGGCATCCGATTCGCAGGCAGTGGTCACCCAACGTCTGCTGTCAGACTACTATGGGGCTGCGATGCTGCATTGTGAGGCAGAGGCTGGTCATCGCTGCTGTATTTGTTCTTTTCATACAGCTGCACCTGCCATTAAAAATTTTCAAAAAACCCTAACCAGACCGCCCCTTTAACCACACATTAATGGACGATGGAAAGCCATAAACGTGTTCAGGTGCCAAGTGGCATCTTCGGACCACCTTAATGGCTCTAGCGTCCGCTACTGCAAAGCATTTTCGTGCACAAAGTAGTTTGTGGTTCCTCTGATGCGTTTCTGGAATAAAACGAAGAGCTGATCTTGCGCTGTGGCCCGGACGCAGCCTGGAGCACCGGGTACGGCCGAGCAGCAGGGTGTGCAGGGTACGGCCGAGCAGCAGGGTGTGCAGGGTACGGCCGAGCAGCAGGGTGTGCAGGGTACGGCCGAGCAGCAGGGTGTGCATCTTTCCCACAAAGCAGCCAGGAAGCACTTCCTGTTCAGCCTTCTGCCGAGTGGGAAATGTGCAGCTCATCTCCGTGGCATCATCCAAAGTGCAGCCAGCTTAGAAAAAAAAAAAAGGGAAACGGAAGACCCGGCTTGCAAGTAAACTGGTGCTAGTGACTGAATGTGGAAAGCATGCAATACTTCTAGGACAAATATAAAGTTACATTAGAGGCTTATTTAATTCAGTCTTCCAAATTGGGATTTTGGGAACATGCAACACAGACTGTTTAGAAGGCAGAGTACACAGCCCCATATAACAGCCCAGTGTACAAAGGCACAGAGCTCAGAACCACAAGATCGCAATCTGCGATTCATAGAGAAAGAAGTTGAACCAATTAGAAGGGATGCAACCCATGGGGTGCGCCTCAGAGAAGTCTGTCACCAGCCCAGATGTAGAACCAGAGATCCCAAACCTCCCTGCACAGGTCAAGCGGTTGTTCTGTCACATTTTAGTCAAGTTCATACAAGTTAAAATAGAGCAAAGGGTCTGTTACTGTCCGCAGTGCCCACAATCCAGAGGCTGCAGCATCACCACCCATTCTTCTGGCAACAATGCTCACATCCTGGGCACCATGATGCCAAGAGTTTGGAACAGTGGCACTACTGGCCTCTAGTTGGCAGACGGCAGTCACCTGACTTCTGCTGTCAAGACACCAGGAGAATCACTGGTGCCAAGGATTGGCAAGTACCCTTAGCTTTACTGTTTTAAACTCCTTTGGATGCAATTATCTATGGTAACCGGGCAACCCCTTTAAAAGGCACAGGAACACTTCAGGCATCGTCTGCTCCTCTACTAGCTTCTGTTAGTATCATTTTTGTAATATACTTGCATTAATAGTTGTGTTGCTTTACCGCTGTAAGGCCTCCCTCACACCGGCCTTTTATACAGCGTTTAGCGCTGCCTTTTCAGCCCAGCGCTAAACGCTGTACAACACTCCCATTCATTTCAATGGGGCTGCTCACACAGGGCTGAAAACGCAGCGCCTCCCAACGCTGCGCTTTGACAGTGATGCATGTTCTATTTTGGGGCGTTTTCAGCCCTGCGTCGCCCATTGAAATGAATGGGCAGCGGTTTTAGCACTGCTGAAAACGCGGCAACACTTGGTGCCGCGTTTTAGGTAAAGTTAACTGCTCGCCGATTTTCGGGGTGAGGGCTTGCAATAGAAGCCCTACCCCGAAAATCAGTCCCAGTTAGACAAAAAAAAAAAAAAAATAAAGTAATACTTACCTAGCCGCTGCAGTCCGGGTCGCGGCCGCTAGTCTCTGCCGCTGATCCGGGCTTCCCCTGCATTCACAAGTCTATTGCCTTAGGCCAGGTTTGAGAACCCCGCCGCCGGCAATAGAGTGCTGTGATTGGGCATCGAGCGTGCCGACAACCAATCACAGCCCCTCATTGACTGTCTCAGCCAATCACGCCGGCAAGCTCTGATTGGCTGAGACAGTCAATTAAGGGCTGTGATTGGGCATCGAGCAAGCACCGACAACCAATCACAGCACTCTATTGCCGGAGGCGGGGTTCTCAAACTTGGCCTCCGGCAATAGACTTGGAAGTGCCGAGGAAGCCCGGATCAGCGGCAGAGACCAGCGGCCGCGACCCGGACTGCAGCGGCTAGGTGAGTATTGCTTTTTTTTTTTCTTTTCAGCATTCTTGGCTGCGTTTTCAGCCGAGCTGAAAACGCAGCCAAAACGCTGGCATAAAGTATGCCAGTGCTGCTGAAACGGGGCGGTATCTGCAGTAACGCAGCGTTGAAAAACGCTGCGTTTCTGCAAACGCCCTGTGTGAGGGAGGCCTAAGTCACATTTGAAGTGACTGCCACCAGGGGTCTCCCTTCCTGCTTCTCTGCAATCCACTCAGACATTAGGTACAGAGCTTCTATAGTAACAACGACAGACATTTCCATAGCAACATGGGGAGATGCCATTTTCACAGGCTGCAGGCTGACAGATCGGCAGACACCGTCATACGATCTCCACAATCTGTCTCTCGTGCTGTTACAGCTTGTGGGTGTGTGCGAACAGACACATATGGGTTAACTCACCACAGTGCAATGCAGCATCGGAAATAAGGGCAAAGAAATCTGCACAGTGGCATGCTACACGCCCCCTGCTTGTAAGGGGATTACAAGCAGAACAAAAAAAAAATAAGTAGCACATTAGTGACCAACTAGCTTTATTTGCATGCATTTAGAGAACAGCGGGTGGTCTGTTCTCCAAATACATGTATATTGTTCTCCCATGGGCAGCAGCTTGCATACAATGCTATCAGTGGTGCCTGCAGAGAACACAACATGCCATCCTTCTCATGAGGGACGACTTGCTTTTAGGCTGAGCTGAACTCTGCAATGGGCACACATTTACACGCAACGGCTATTGCTCATTTGGATGAATTTTGAGCGATAATTGTTGCGTGTAAATCAGCATTTAAGGTCCGTTTACACACAAAGATGACCACTCAAAAGTCAGTTTGACAGTTTTGAGCGATCATTTTGCATTAGTTACTAATGGGCTAACTAGCTTCAGTTGCATGCATTTAGAGAACAGTGGGTAATCTGTTCTCTAAATACATGTCTATTCTACCGCAGGCTGCATACATAGTTATCAATGTTGCCTGCGGAGAACTCAGCATGCGGTCCCTGACCTAAAGTCAGTGATGAACGTACATGGTAGGTGCACAACAAGCGTGCATTTACATGTAACGGCTATCGCTCAAAAGCTGCCGTTTAGACAAAGTGTGAGCGATAAATGTTGCGTGTAAATGGGCCTTTAGATAGATATGAAACTTTGCAAGCAGCAAGTCAGGTTAAGGAGAATAATTTAACAAAATAAAACCAGTAAATGCCTGGTTAAAAAAAAGGTGTGCACAATTATGTGTCAGTGGCATCAGAACAACCATAGAGCAATAGGACCTTCCATCTAGAGCACTAGTTAGATTCTAAGACTATGCAAAAGAGAGGTTGATCTCGGGGGGCCTCTTACCAGAACATCACCACAGATATCTCTCAGCTCTGTTTCGATCTTCTCCCGGTATTCTCGAGCCATCTGCTGCTTTTTCTCGCTGCCTTCTGTCTTCTGCTCAATACTGGAGATGACCCTCCAGGACGACCTGCGGGCGCCTACTACATTTTTGTAGGCCACTGACAGAAGATTCCTCTCCTCGTTGGACAGTTCACCTCCTTCTTCCGTCACTCGCTTCATGCAGGCGGCCATGTCATCGTACCTCTCTGCCTGCTCGGACAATTTGGCCTTCTGTACCAGCTCGCTTTTATCCATGGCTAAAGGTTCTAGATAGAAGGAGAACAGGTTTAGTGTCAGTGCAATTCGAAGCTCATCGTGTCATTGCTACATACTGAGCACAACTAAGGCAGACAAAGCCTACCATGTAGACCAGTGTGTTGGAAACCCAATAAAACCTGATGGCTGCAGCCCGTTTTGGAGGAGTGAAGGGGTTATACCACATTGTAAGTATCTAATCGGTGTAGGTTTGACTGCTGGGACCCCACCGATCACAAGAACAGACTCCCACCTCCCTCTGTGTGGATGAGCATGTGTGCTTCTGCTCCATTCATCTCTGTGGGACTGCTGAAGAGAAGCACAGCAAAGCGCTGAGGAGACATACCGGATTTTATAGAATAAGACACCATTTTTAGCAAGAAGACAACAAACAACTCTTGCTAAAAAGTGTGTGCATCGTGTTCCAATGTTGGAAGGATCCAGCATCGCCAGACCCCTCTGACTACTTCCATAAATCAGTTGCAGAGCAGAACTGCTGTAACTGATCATTAACACAGGTAACCACCTAATCTCCCTGCGTAGCTCCGCTGAGTATTGCAGGCTCGGACCGCCGACACTTCCTCCCGGCGTCTGCGCTGTGTATACATTAGTGCAGTAACGCAGATGCTGGGAGGAAGGGTCAGGGCCTGCAATACTCAGTGGCGACCAGAGCTACGGAGGGAAGGCAAGTTATTTCCTGCTCTACCATAGGTATTCAGGGCACTGTTACCACCAGAAGCCACTACTACTACTGGAACTACTGGGGACTGCTATTACTACGAGGGGCACGATTACCATTGTGGTCATTGCAAAATATCCACAACCACTCTAGTCCACCAGGGAAGTTTGATTTAGTATGAAATATTTTAATCCCATTATTTTTTGTCTAAACCCGGGTAGGTCTTAATAGTTCGGAAAATATGGCAAGTGCAGCGTCCGCTCCATGGGACTACATTCTCTGTAATGCAAAGCACTAGCATGCAGCACAGGGACGGACATTTGACCAGAAAACACCAAAACTTAGTCGTTGGCAGCAGATATCCCGGTGTGCCGGCTACCTAGCTCCTTACTAGGCCTCATACAGCACATTATAGGAGCTCAGTGCAGCTTTGTAAATACATAAGGCATATCAATCAGTAAAGCAAACCATTAAAGGGGCTGTCCAGAGTTAGAAGAGCGTGGCTGCTTTCTTCCAAACAGCGCCATTCTTCACTGTGGGTGGTGTCTGGCATTACAACTCTGCCCCATTCACTTCAATGGAGCTGAGTTGCAATATCACACACAACCCTAGGGACAAGGATGGCGCTATATTTGGAAGGAGGCAGGCATGTTTTTCTAAGCCTGGACAACCCATTTACATGGAAGCAACCATACAATCAACACCAACTGATGTAGCAAGTCGATCAGCGCTCCGTTATACACGGACATGCCGCAGTTGTTCGCGGGTATCAGTTTACAATGTCAGTGGCACATCCCGCCTACCATAGAGGATGTGCCGCCAGCAGATGTCCATTTACTTCGGTACTGATGTCATCACCATCAAAAGACGCCGTTCGGACATTGCACACGTTCACGGACTGCGCCGCCTCTACAAATGCATTTTGAACTCTTGCATGTGCTTCACTAATGAGGTTATACCAAAATCTACAGTGATCCTCTATCCAAAAGGATAGAGGTTTACTATGAAGAGTGGTGGTCTGACCAGTGGGACCATCGACCCCGAGAGCAGCAGACTAAGTGCTCAGCAACCTCCGATGCCGTCACTGAAATCATTGCACGTCCTCCCCTCCATTCATGCAGGGACCATTCCCATGATCAGTGGGGTGTAAGCAATTAGTCCACCACTGATCATCCACAAGATAGGAGAAAACTTTAGATTTTGGTACAAGCCGTGTAAGAGAAGCTGCATTTCAGTGCTTTTTATCGTCCGACTAATTTACTTTCATTGCCTATTTAAATAATGCGATTTCTGCAGCTGTTTCCTGCATTCATTTCAATATGAAGTCAAACAAACCGTGCATGCGATCCCATTACAGAAATATCCTATCCAGTGATTTCATCCGAAGCGCTTCATGAAGTTGTGACAGCGGAAGCCGTAGATCTACTTCAAAGGGATTGCTGGAGACAGACAAGCACTTGAACTCTTATCTTAGCAGTGAAAGGGGGTGAAGACAACACGCATACGCAGTCTCCGCTGTGATTTCAACCATGCTGTGTCCTGACGTTCTGGCAGTGGAGGCCAAGCATGTGCGCCTCTGATCCAAGCACTTCAAGACCATTCGAAGGCTTAAACCCTGTTATCGCCTCTGGTTTCAATGGAACGGGTTGTGGCAAGTTGGGGTTACTTGCCTGGGATCTCCTGCTTATTTTTCCCTGCCCAGGGGTGGCAGCACCACAACAATGTCCAGAAACAGGGTAAAGTCCAAATGCAGGTTCCTCCAGCGTATATTTCAGCATAGGTATTTAGTTTACAAACAGTCCAGCATGTCATATGCAACTGCACACTGTTATCCACCACAGTGCTCACAGCAACGCACACCGCTTCTTCCAGGAAGGTGACTTCACCCCGGCAAGCGATGAGCGAGGGGCCGACTACCCTGTCCGCTCCGTGCTTCCAGGTCCCTCACAGACCAGCACCAGGTCTACATAGACCTCAGGCCCCAATGGACCTAAGCTCCAAAGCTTCAAGTACCCCGAGTTTGTGATGGAGGGGAAATTTAAACTGTATAGCAGCACCCTTGCAGGTTAACTAAATCAAACACAATGACTGTGCTCAGAGGCCCTCTACAGGCCACTCTTGCTACTGCACTGTCAGAGTAAATTCACACAAGCGATTTTTGTCTTGGGCCGATCGGGCCATGTAAATAATGTGCGATTGCAAGATGCAGTTATTAATGGTTAATGTATACAGTTCTCTTTTCTCTCGCTTCATTTTCTCCGTCTCACACCATCGGTGAAAGTCCTATTTTTGTGCCATTCTCACACGCGATTGGTACTTGCGTTGCGCAGCACACGGACACCACGAGTTGCGCTGGAGAAACGTGGGCAAATCTCACTATTGGCGTGTAAATACGGCCTTAGAAAAAATTGCATCTCCTATTTTTGCGTGACTCTTGTTCATCTATGGGAACGTGAGAAAAACGCGCCACACTTACAGGACAAGCAAGCGCGATCACGCTAAGAAAAACGGATGCAAATCACTTTTTGGGCAAAGACATCAACACAGTTAGTAAAATGGCCAGTTTTTCACAGAACTACATTCACTCTTCCCCATGGAGACTAAAGATGCCAAAACCCCTGAACAAAATTAGTAGAACTTCTAAACCAACAGAAGAGGAACCCCAGACGGAATACAAAGACTGACCCCAAAAGACACCAGGCATTAGGCTTTAACAGCGTGGCCATGCGGCTCCTGGCACTTCTCCACCCAGCAGTAAACAGCGCAGCGTCTGCGGTAAACTGATTGGCACACTTCTATCTGCTTGTAACGGTACAATCACAACATTCAGATAACCAAATCATAGCGACTATTAAGCTCACACCAAGTGGTAATTACACGTCACATTCAGCCGGAAAATACCATTTCACACCAAGATACGGCAGCATTAGTCAATAATATGGATGAAGGGAAGGATAACGCCACCAGTCCACACGCCCGCGTGCCGCTTACAGCTGGCAACAAAGTAATCATTCCTTCAGTCAAACATATCCAAGTACCAGGGGGGCACAAATACTGGGGACCGCCGGCCTATCCAAGAATCCAATATAACTGCTGAGCAAGGCATAGCCGGCAGTAAAGGAAAGCGGAGGAGATAATAGGCAGGAGGTGAAGAAATACTATAGACTGCGGGCCATCGCACCAGGGTTATAAGCCAAGAGAATCCAGTAGGCCTAATGTCCATGAGCAAAATATGAATCGCGGGGCAGACGCATGGACGATCCGCAGTTCAAGTGGCCCCTAGAGAATCATGGGGCATCCACTTGATTTGATTTGCGGATGGCATGCACAGAAAGAAACCGCAGCATGCGCCATTTTACCGCGGATGGGCTCCATTCATGTCTATGGAAGCGTGCGAGCCGCAGTACATCTGCAAATACAATGGCGGATTTTAAATTCAATTAGGAAGGTAGGGAATAGGATCGGAGGTGGGGTTGCGGATTTTTTCCAAACAAGGATGATCCGCTGTGCATCCACATGGAAAAAAAACCATAGTAGTGCAGATTTAGACATTCAGAGGTCCTGCGAGTTCATATCGTGGACCCCGTATATCAGAATAGAGGGGAACAAGTGGATTTCCATCTACAGAAAGTGTCCATTTAAACAGGAGTCTAACTTTTCACACAGCCTAGCTTATACGCTGAACAGACTTCTGCAGGAAGCTCACAGCTCTGTTCCCACTGTAGTGGCCAGGCTTGGTATTGCAGTCTGTATTAACTTCAAAAAGGGCCAATGCCCACGGCCGGATTTCTGCCACGTTTTACGTGGCGAAGATCCATGGCGTTATACCGCAGTTATATGGTTCTATTGAACCTAATAGCTCAATGTTCACGTTGCAGAATTCTACAGCGGAATTCAGCAGCTTGAAAGAAACCGTGGCATACTCCAATTGTTGTGGGAATACGCACGGCCGGCTTCCATTATAGTTAATGGAAGCCAGCCGTCACGTTATACTTCCGCTGTAGCACAGCGGAGGCATTGCGTGAATACATGTCTCTGCTCACCACGTCATCCCGCACTGGCGGCGCAGCATGCGCACCGGCTCGAGGGACAGGAATATCGTAGCGGTTTCAGGTGGCGAGTATGTGGGCAGACTCTGCTGTGCTATTCCGCTAACGGAGCCCGCCATGGGCGTGGGCATGAGAAGCCTTAGGTTCTATTGAACCCAATAGCTCAAGGTTCGTGCTGCAGAATTCTGCTGCGTGAAGCAAAACACGGCATGCTCTATTTGCCGCAGGAATACACACGGCCAGCTTCTATTGTAGTCAATGGAAGCCGGCCGTCATGCTATACTTCCGCTGTGAGCACAGCCGAAGTATCGTGTAAATACGCGTCTCTGCCCACGTCATCGGCCACAGCCGGAGCGTCTGCACACCGGCCCGGCAGATAGAATTCATGTAGTGTATCTGAGAGGCGAGTATGGGGGGTTTGGGGGCGCCGTAGCGGACTCCGCTGCGATATTCTGCTAGCGGAGTTAGTTATGGCCGTGGGCATGAGGCCTACTTTGCCTGCAATAGCGAGTCTGAGCACCGCAGTGGGAACGAAGTTGTCAGTTTCCTGCAAAAATCAGCTCAAGAGCACCAGCCCAACAAATGGCTGATCCGTGGGGGTCCTGGGCAGCAGACCCACGCTGATCTATTGGTGGCCTATCCTGAGAACATCCCATTAATAATACCTTATTAGGCCGCCTGCAGACGAGCGGGTCGGATCCGTCGGCGAGAATTCTCGCCGCGGGACTCGACCCGAGAGCCTGCAGGGACGAGCGCGTACTCACCCGCGCCTGGCGGCCCCGGCTCTTTCATGTGTCGGCTGCCGCGCAGCCGGCGCATCCGCAGACCGTAGCCGGCGGCCGGGTGAGTGCGAGCCCCGCACAAAAATAGGACATGCCGCGGTTTGTTTGCCGCGCGAGATTTCGCGCGGCCAAACCGTGGCCGTCTGCATAGAAGTGCGTATTGTAATGCACTCCTATGCAGACTTTCAGCAGCGGAAATCCCGCGAGATTTCCGCCCGTGTGCAGGCGGCCTTAGCATAATTCCACATAAATTCATTATAAGCTGCATCTATAGTCCCAAGATAAGGAAAAAGCAAACGGTGACCGGTGGGATTCTATCTTCTGGTGTGATCGGAGAACTAGAGTTTCCATTCAGACTTCCCTAAACAAAAGCTCTGGGCTAAAACTAGTGGAAAAACTTTCCATGTGCAGCTTTAGACCCCCACGCGGACCCCTCCAGGAGGATCTGACTTGTACATACAACAGACACCCGTTTTACTAGAAGACAACACTATCTGCTCCATCTGTGAAATAACAAGAAGCCATTAAGTTTTACCTCTTGGAAGGGAACAAATGTTGAAGATGCACCTTGTACTCCGCTCACACAGCGCCGGCTCCCTCCATGACACCCCCACATTACTTAGCTGGCGACACATGCAAGCATCGCCCCTCACAAATATAGGCTGGTGAGGCGCACAATTCAGCACATTCTGCACCGCGTCTTGCGTCGGCTTCACAGGAGAGTTTGCACTTTTTGCATAATGAACGATGCTTTTTGTGAGCGCATCAGCGGAATCCACTGCACTGTTTGCAGCCGCAAGGCAGGTTCATCTGCACATCGCAAACAAGCGATTGACATAAATGATCCGTTCCGGAGGTGCGATGTTTCTGCGGAATTCCGCAGTATGTCACGCATCTCCTTGCGCATAGCGCCTGCATCGGCGCACCCCCATTGACTTTGGTGTGCAGATACACAGAATACACAATTTTCTATATTTTTTTGAGTGTGACCAAAATGTCCGTTCTATTCTGTGTGTATTGTGCTCACCAATAAACCAGTGTAAAGCCAGCCTAACTGCTGTCCATAGAAGCACAATTAGTTGTAAGTGTATGGCCCCCTGTCCACGGGCGTGGTGGTATCCTGCGGCGGAGGAGCAGGAGCCGGCACACGGTTCTCCGCAGGTCAGCCTATCTGATAGGCTAACTGCGGAGAATCGGGGCAATTCGCAGCATGCTACGAATTGCCGGCTGCGAGCGGAAAATCTATGGTAAGCTTCAGCCTGTCCACAACCGGCGAATTCACGGCCGTGGACAGGGGGCCTTAATGCCAAAAATGGTGTATAAAAGTCGCACATTTTAGTGCAAGTTTTGCTTGTGCAAATAAAATAGCAACTTCTTAAAGTAGTCCCTGTACTTTTATACTTGTTATTGCATTTGCCATCATAACACAAGTTTTTAATCACCCCAAGGATGGGCTCCCACGGGGCGCAATTTCTGTGCGGACTTTCTGAATGGAAATTCTGCCGGCATTTTTTATCGTGGGATAAAGCAGCAAAGTGGATGAGATTTGCAAAAATCTCCTCCAGATGGTACAGAGAAGCCGATGTGGCCGAGCCGCGATAAAACCGACGTGCCGTGCGGAATTCAAAGCCGCAGCATGTCAGTCTTATCGCCGTTTCTGCTGTGGCCATCTCTCCTCTCTATGGGGAAGGATGACCATCAGAATGCAGGCGGCGAAGCCGCTTCTAAACCCGCTGTTCGCTGCTAAAGGGGTTTTGCAGGCAGCATCCGCTGTCAGTGCCGAGATATACCGGGGTCGGAGGGGAAGCTGCTGCTCGAACCCCTGTGAAACGGCCATAGCTTGTAATTGCATGTGCAGCTCACTGAAATCAATGGAAGCTGTGCCAGCAATTACAAGGGCAGCTTCCACAGATTTCAATGAGCTACGCCTGCAATTATGCTAGTCAGCCACTTGACAGGGCTCAGACCCCGGTGTATCCTGCCATCCAGGGTGGGCACGTACTGGAAAACCCCTTAAGTAAAGTTTCTCTAGTAACAGGAAGTTGGGATGTGTGGGGGTGCTGTCTCATGCAACCATAGAAGTCAATGGAGGTTGGAGACAGAAGAAAGAACGTAAGGCCCTTTTACATAGAACTGGCATTGAAATGGGTGAAAACGAACGATGAATTGTTCACTTTTATACAAGCGTAAATATTGTTGGCCCGTTCACCAATTGGTCAGTCGCTCTCCGGCACTTGTACAGTGAATGCTAACAACTAAACGTTTCTCCTTTGCACAAGCCAACGATGTATCTGCCTGAACGAGCGAACTAACATTATTCGCTTGGTCAAAGGATAAATCGCCTGATGTAAACATTATATAGATGTGGCTTCGGAACTAATGCTGAGTGATTGCTTAACAGCTACTGGAATCACATCTACACTGCTCAGTACTTTTCTAGTGTCCTCCCTGATACAATAATGGGTCCTGCACACTGGCGAGCATGATAACGCTGCGTTTTTTTAATGCAAATTTCATTAGGACTTTCTAATGTTACAAATGCAATGCAGGGAGAAAAAAAAAATAAGTTTGTGCAATGCGTTTTTTAATATTAGAAAGTCCCATTAACATTCGCATTAAAAAAAACAAAAAACAGCGACATCGATGGACAGTGTGCAGAGTCCATATACAAGTGTTAGGACAGTGTCACACAAGCTTATTATGGATACATTTATGCATCCGTAATATGGACGACAACTGTGGGACTGCTTGCTTAAATACAGACTATCATAAGATGCGCTGAGTTCGGGTTGGGTCGGGACTCTTCCATATTACGGACCTGTAATAAGTGTGGAGCTGGCCAACACCGGCTTGACTCAGGTGGATTTTGAACGGAGGAACCGCAGCAAGAGGCAGTAGTTGAAAAGCTCGCGTTTCGATTTTTCCTTCACACTCGTGGGTATGAAATGTGAATTCTGCAAAACCCAAAACAAACGCAGCATGCTCTATTTTGCCGCATGTTCTGCACGGACGGCCTCCATCAACTTCAAAAGGTGGGGTGGGGGTCGTCTGCACTGCGCAGAACGACCTGTGAGCCTCCGCAGTACAGATAACACGGGCTCGCATGTGGAATCTGCCTCACCTGTGTGCAGCCGGCCTCAGAAGAATCTGCAGTGTTTAGAAGACAGCAGTCTCCATCTATCAGCTCAGAGAGAAATGAAAATCAGAGCTAGAGTCTGCAGAATGGGCAAGTCTACAGCGTTACTCCTCATATGTACATGGCAGCTTATTGTGAGGTCGTCTGAAAGTACAGGTGCATTTTAAATGCACGCCTGCACATGCCAGTTAACAAAAGTGGCTATAGATTAGCGGGTGGCATGAATTATACCAGAAGCCTACTCCATTCACAGCTGGCTTCATTTCTTTATAAAATGTGTGGAAAGCCCAAGATGCCCTTTTGTAGTAATATGTGCACCCCAATACTTTTGCTCTTGCGGGTTCATATAACACCAGCATTTGCAACTTCAATAGTAATAAATTCTGCACATTGTGCCCAATAACTACCCGGCGGGTAAAGTACGAGTCGCCAGCAGTCGCGGCCGACCCGTGCAAGCAGTTTATGGGACATTGTAGCGACAACAGTTATACATGGAGGCCAACATATCACTTATTTTTGCCTTATGTTTCTTACAATCTCCACCATTTTTATTCCTTTACCCATTTTGCAGCAGGTGTTTCTGCCCAATTCTTGGCGTTTCATGCATGTCTGACGGTTGTTTTTTTTTTTTTTATCAGGAAGGGGTGTGTTTGTGTGTGTGTGGGGGGGGGGGGGGTATCCGGTTATAGAGCAGGAGGAGGGTGATTGTACCTTTCCTATAAAACTTTCAGTGTAACTTGTATTTTATGCTTCAATGGGTTCAGACTTTTAAATTTAAAAAAAACACCACAAGTCACCTGACCACTGCAGCCAATCAGAGGCCACAGCACCCCAGTTCTGAACTCCAGGCATCATGGTGCTCAGGATGCCAGTGGAAAGCGTGGTGACACTGATATCCGATTGGCTGTAGCAGTCATCTGACTTCCGCTGTCAGTACAGACCGGGATGGTCACAGGACCTACTGCACCATTTCTTGGGGGCAGGAGAGAGGACAGTATGGCTTCTTTTTTTCCCCAAAGTCAGACAACCCCCCCTTTAAGAGTCCAGTGGGTGGTCTTAGTGTTTTGACAACTTTCACTCTACGACCAACCACTACACCTGTATGCACAAACACTGACAAGTACCGCTCACTGGACTCTGTCTGCCCCATTGAAACGAATGCAGCCACAGCATGGCCTAGCCTGCAAAGCAGCCAGAAGCCTTGGGGAGAAGCAGCAAAAAGTCGCCCCGTTTTTATTTTTACCCTGTGGAATCATCAGGCCCTGTGGGAGGAGAGCTCCAGCACTTTGTCCCCATGCTGCCTAAAACATTTCAAGGGGTCTCCGGCGTGAATCATCCGTTCCGTAGCCCTACTAACCAAGGCCCAGCAGGACGATTCTGGAGGTACACCCGCGGGGTATTATTGTATCTTGTCGCCACCGGAAGTGTGGGTGGTGACAAGATACAGGCTGCTTGACAGCCTGGACACGTGCCAAGTTTTTAATTGGCTGCAGGGCTGCCTCCCCCCCTGCTTGGGCTCTCAGGTCCTGGCACTCAGTAAGATTGGCTTCCCCAGCGGGTTCTACGGCGGCGATAGCAGCTTCCCTGGTGGCCTTTCTGCACTGGCAGCATGCGAGACCAGAGAGGACTGGCAGAGACAGGAAACTGCGGTGGCGCGGTATCGGAGACTTGATAGCACATCGCTGGGTGAGACTGAGGAAAGGGGATGGGGAGGCTGTGGGGAAGGCTGATAGGGAGCAGGGACACTGCAGTAAGACTGCACAGGACAGCGCTGGATAACAGTGAGGGAGGAGACGATGCAGAGGAGGGCTGCAGGGTTAGGGGACAGCAGTGGGTGACAGTGAGGGAGAGCGAGGGTGCGGCGGCATAGGGGAAAGGCTGGAGGGGAGTTTAGGTTAGCAGCATCAAGAAGCCGCTGTGCCATGGGGGAAGCCGCTCTTAGTGAGTGCTAGGACCTGAGAGCTCGAGCAGGGCGACGCAGCCCTGCAGCCAATTAACTGGGGGCGTGCCCCGGCTGTCAAGCAGCCTGTATCTTGTCACCACCCACACTTGCGGTGGTGACAAGATACAATACCCACCCGCGGCTTAACCTGCGCACCTTACTCTTCTTCCGGCCAGCGCTCCACCTGCAGCCTCTTCTTCCTCCCAGGACAGTCATCTGCCGGCTCGGACGGGCACTCAAAGTCCCTCCAACCTGTTACAAGGTTCTGCGATTGCAGCAGCGTGCCGTGAGACAGGTGATCCCCAATTACCATCTCCCAAAAGTGGAAGGCTTGTGCCAGAATGATGACCGACCAATGAATGGATTGACACACCACTTCATTTCTGCGGGGCCAACAAGAGACAGCCATGCACTACACTCCGTTAAATGTCTGCGCCAGTCAGAGGAATGGAGGCGCTGTGCACATTAGCGACCAACTGCTCCATTCCCTTACAGCAATGGGAGCTTCCATCTTCAACTGTGAAATAGGGGGGTCCCCATTCTAGTAAATCGGTGGGCGTCCAAGTGGTCACAACCCCACCAATCTATCCGCTTTCATTTATCTGTCCGATGGGTGAAAACACGTCCTATAACCGGAATACCCATTTAAGCATAAATTGAGCAGGTATTAATATGAGTTATATAGATTTTTTCCCACAAGCTATATATCCCCTCCTGCTCTATAACAGGCTGCCTGTAGAGCAGAATGTATTTACAATGTGTCAGGTTCCTTTTAAGAGCGACACCTTCGTACAGTCCTAGAAGTTAGGGTGTGCCCACGTGGTACGCCAAGGTAAGTATCGCAGAAGAACTTGTGCGAGGCTGGTCGCCATTAAAAGTTTAATTGAAAGATGATAGTTAATTTATACAATGGCCAATATTGGTGGTCTGGGCCAACGCCAAAAACCACTGAATCAGTGTTCCTACTCTGGCGTCTTCGAGGACCTGCACCCCGTCTAACACATCTGTTTTAGTAAACGCTTATATTCCCACCGATGACAATTCTGACAATGTATCACAGCTCTGCACCGTTCCCTCCAAGGAGGCATGTCTCTAAAGCCTAACATCATCAGCACCAATTGGACAGTGTCAGCCTGTTGGCACCCCCCCCCCCTCCCCGCCCCCGCCAACTGGTAACGTCCAGCTGTGAGTCTATTCATATAGCCTGGTAGGATTAAAGGGGTCCTCCAGTAAAATACTATTGATGTGTAGGAGAAAATGCGTGATGAGAGTATAGCAAGCACCAGTGATGGGCGAGTGGTAACATTTACATAGACTTCTATGGGAGAGCGTGAGGAGAGTCAGATATTCGTGCAGCACGCCGACGAGAGGGAATACCGCTGGATCACGGCAGGGGGAGAGTATTAAATACCACCTCATCCGGCTCCCCGCCTCGTCTTCTAATAGCCCTATAACCCAAGTTTAAGGTGCTGTGGGGACATGCCCGGTTCCCTTTAAAAGGGGCGGTCCGGTTACAAAGCAATTTCAAAATTAGTGCCAAATAACTGAAAACTAAAACAAGGGTCCCCCTCCGTCCTCAGCGCCACCCCCAATCCACCAGTCTGTTCATAGCAAAAGTCGAGTGACTTCTGTCTGCCAGTCACAGGCTGCAGCGTCACCAATCTGAACACCTGGCATCATTGCACCCCGTGAGTGCTGATGCCAGGAGAACGGGCGGCGACACTGGCCTCTGATTGGCAAGCAGCAGTCACCTGACTTCCGAGGCGGGAGACATCACAAGGCTGCAGTGCTGGATTGCTGGGGCCCAGGACAGGTAAGTACCTTTTCAGTCACAAACAATCCCCTTTAGTGATGAGGTGATCGCTTACACACGATAAATCTGACTGCTCATTATACTGTATTAAAAGCAAAAAAAAGTGTGAAAAAGTTTATAAAAATGTGAAAAACTAGTACATCAATGCTGGCAGCCATTCCTGGAGAGCCTGTGCATAATACAAGCATGGGGCAAGTTCACACCTTCCTTATAACCAAGAGGGGGACGTACTTGAGGATCTACACCCACTGCATGTATAAAGGCTGTCCGGAGGATGCAACCATGTATATTTACTGTATACTCCGCATTCACCTCCGCTTGTCACACAGTCACTACAGGCACCGGAAGGGTTAAGCCAGCGGTTAGCGCTGGGCACACACCACAACCTACATGTCATTTCCACCCTTGCCGCATGTATGCTTTCCCAGGCTGTGCCCGCTTCTATGCCCGCACATGATTAATTGCTCTGCATGGAACAAATGCATAACCAAAGCTCCCCAAAACCCCCAGGACAGTCTAAACTACTTCCCCACGCTAGGTGTATGTATGCATTTTAGTCCCACGTATCCTCAAATCCCCTCCATTATCCCTAATCCAGGGACTGATCTACATATACCAGCCAGCAGAGGTCATAGGTCAGCCAATCCACTAAAGGGTCAACCCATCCACCTACGGGGAAGCGTGCGGGCGTCATCCAGCTGCCGCAAGCTCTTCTACATGTACAAACAGGAACCGAAAGATTACATTCACCCCGCCCCGCGAGCGGCCCGGCTACCTGGCGGCACGTCCTTTATATAGAGGGGCACGCTGGAAATCACTCTACAGGACGCCTAAGCGAGGTTCTTCCTGCAACGTCATCCAAGGCTGCGGAAGGTGGTCCCCCTGTAAGGTGGGGGGGCTGTGACAAGGATCACGAGGGCCCCACCCCGACCAGCTGGCGTTACCTGTTTGCAGCCCGTCTTACTAGGCATCACCCCGACGCCCTCGTTTTATAGCAAGGGAGGCGACTAATTGTAGATGCCAGACGAATCACCCGCAAGAAACAGGGTTATCTAGAGAAATCGGATGCCACGGCGGATGGCGCTGCGCGGGTTAATGCACGGCTCCCCTTACACAAGGTGCTCCAGACCCAGCATGCCCCCTACGCCCATCAGACCCCCCATTACCCATCTGGAAACACTTAAGACATTAACATCCTCTGAAAGGAAACCAAGACATGCATGCTAAGACAGACCCCCTCTTCCGGGAAGCCTCGCCGCCGCCGACCGTCACAATCCAAAACCTGCAAGGCATTATTACCCAGCGAGAACACCTCCCTTCCCAAGGATGTGGAATGTGCGGGGGAGGGGCGACGCAGGTCTGGAGGAGCCGACTCTCAGCCGGTCACTGCATTGAGCAAATTCCTCATCCTAAATCCATAAAACAGCGTCACTTGCCCAGACAGCGAGGCATTGTTCCTCGCCTGCAAGCCGTGCAGTACTGCCGCCTACTACCACCAAATATAGGGCTATCCGCCGTGTACCGAGGTCACCGTGACCTTAATCCCTTCGCAGGAGGAGATCAGGCCCAGTCAGTGCCCGCATGTTCTGCAGCAGGGATGCAACCGTCCCCCGATGCATCAGCGGCACCAGCGCCGCCGCTGCTCTCCCAGAACAGGATTCCTTTGTGAGGAGGAGGAGGGTGTGGGGGGAGGGATGTGCTCAACCTTTCCAGGGAATATGGCCACTGTCACCTTGTCTGTTCGCCACTGACCCAGCAGGGAGGATGATCTCGCACTACAGAGACACCTCCCTTCCTCCCCGGGGACACAAGGAGGAGGCGGCAGCGGCGATGGCGGAGGGGGCGGCCTCACCTGTGCTGCAATGTCTGCAACAAAAAAAACTGCATCAATGCAACATGGGGGAGGGTGCATGCAGCCCCGTGCAGCGTACAGCGCCGTGCATCCCACCGGAGGGCGATGAATGGAGGGGGGGTTATCATAAATCGGTGTCTGCAGCTCAGCTTCCGATCGGCGCAACCGATTGCTTAATTGCAACATAAGTGGAACGATTTGCAAAATGTTGCAATTTATAATATGAACCACAAAAAAAATAAATAAATAAGGAAGAAAAAAAAACAAAAAAAAAAAAACGCTCTGTGATGCGATCGGGGCGAATCTTCCCGTCTATGAAGATCCGGCAGGCGATGAGATCAGCCGAGCCCCATATATGGGGGTGGGGGAGGAGGGAGGGTCCGCACTGCTAACAGAAAGGAGACATTCTGGGGACAATGGCTTCCTTTTGCTCTAAATGAAGGGGAACTACAAGTCCCAGCAGCCCTGACAACTAGAGCTAGGCATGCTGGGACTCGCAATGATAAGGCTAGGCAAAAAAAAAAAAACCCCAGCAGGGATGTACAATGGGAAAGGATGGAGGAGAGAGAGAGAGAGCCCAGCGCGGCCCCAGCCCCCTCCCTGCTCGTGAACAATGCTTCCTCTCCGCCATTACCCGGGCCTCCCCCGCCCTGTCAGGCTCAGCCCCTGTGGAGGGGATGCCTCAGCCCCGCTGCCGGTACCTGTGTTAGAGGGGAGCACGGAGAGCTGCAGCGGGCGGTCGTCGGGTCCCCGGGCGGGTGAATGCGCGTCTCTCAGGCTACTGCCGCTGGGAGAGTCCGGTCTCTTCCGAGCGCTCAAAGCTCTAACCGATCCACGGGGTTTCCTCCAATCGCTGAGCAGGGGCCGGGGAGTGACGTCAAGCGCTGCTATGGCAACCGCTGACTGGGTGGCATAATCACCGCCTGCTCGCGCCCTCCCTTAAGGCCTCGGGGGCGCGCGGCTGTGGAGGGTGGGGTGCTCGTGCCCGCCGGCCTGGCTGCACAGTCACTCTGCTGGCCCTCAGTGCTCGCTTCTCAGGGAGAGCTGGTGGCCATTGTCCTGAGGAGCAGCAGTAGTAGTCGTGTGATAAGGGGGCATTGAAGTGAAGGAGGGACCCCCCCCCCCAATAATAAAGGCAACGCCATATTTGGTTCCTTAGAAAGTCATGTACATTGGGGAGGGGGCGACACATTCCAGTCACCGCCACCTGTATGTGAAAGGGGGATTCCCTGTCTTGTGAGGAAAAGATAAGGGTCATCTAATGTGTAATTCACACGGGCGGAAATCACATCCGTGTGCCGTCCGTGTGGAGGGCCGTAATAGTTCATGAGGCAAATCGCGCAAATTATTTTCCGTCCGCGTGAAAAAAACTGCATCGCGCTGTTCTGGTCCGATTAACGGACAAGAATTCCCATGCGAATACTACAGATCGGGGAAATTGGGACAGCAAACGGAGGGCGCGAGGGGTGCAGTGTCATGGGGGCCTGAGAGAGCGTTATTAGTGATAGGGGCATCAGGGGTATTATTGATGGGGCATCAGGGGTATTACTGAAGGGGGCATCAGGGGTATTATTGATGAGGCATCAGGGGTATTACTGAAGGGGGCATCGGATATTATTGATGGGGCATCAGGGGGATTACTGAAGGGGGCATCAGGAGTATTATTGATGGGGCATCAGGGGTATTACTGAAGGGGGCATCAGGGGTATTACTGATGGGGCATCAGGGGTATTACTGAAGGGGGCATCGGGTATTATTGATGGGGCATCAGGGGGATTACTGAAGGGGGCATCAGGAGTATTATTGATGGGGCATCATGGGGTATTACTGATGGGGCATCAGGGGTATTATTGATGGGGCATCAGGGGTATTACTGAAGGGGGCATCAGGGGTATTACTGAAGGGGGCATCAGGGGTATTATTGCTAATGCAGCATAAACAGAGGTGCTTTTACTGAGTGGAGGGCATGAAAAGCAGCACCAGCATTTCACGAGCGTATGCGTATTTGCACGCGTACGAGCACCACATATTTGCGGAACGGACTTTGCTTTTTTTGCACCCGCGTATATTCTGCTGTTTTTTTTTTAACAAAATCAATGGGTTCTTCCGACAGCTGTTTTTGCGCATGCTAAATTTGCCCGCACGATACACAGAAAATAGTACCCGTTAATTTTAATGGGTTTGTTCTCAGTTATGTTTTTTGTGTGCGCGACAAAAATAGGGCCTCTCTTTTCCTGTATATTTGTGCACCAAGGGCGCCATAGAAGTTTACGTGAGGCGCGCCAAACGTACGGGCATGCGTAAAACACTGCGCAAAACAGTGCAGAAAACAACACAAGTGGACCTCATTAGGCTAAATAGGCTTTTAAATCAGGGCAGGAGTGTTTTGCACGCGCATATACGGTATGACCAGGCCCTGTATGCGCAAAAGGTACAGTACTATGCGCCGATACGCACAAATTAAAGTTGTTCTCTGTATAAATATGTTGCACTGAAGCATGCGCATTTGCACATACGGTCGACTGAAGCAGCCCTTAGGCCACTGTCACACATTCCAGCGTTTTTGAACGCACCCCATCATTGTGATGGGTGATGAGGTACGTTAAAAAAACGCAAAAACGTGCAAAGATATCTGTGAAGCCCCTTTGAAATCAATGGCAGCGTTGTACCGGAGTTAGCGGGGCGCCAAAGATGTCGCGCTAATCATGGTAAAAAGCGAAGAGTGTGAGAGTGGCCTTACTGTGTGCGGTTAATTTACTACCTTGGGTAGTATGGATGGAGAGATTGTGTAGAGGTGTGGAAAATGTAGAGAGGGTACTGGAAAAGCAACACAGATGTCTGCATGTCAAATTTTGTAAAGACACGTTGTGACGAGGGGAAATGATCATGGCGGTCTGGGCCAGATACAGAAAAAAAGGGAAAATGACAACTTCAATCAAGAGGATATTACCTGAATACAACGGTTCTGTAATCACATGGTGGCAAAAATCTACCATGTGAACATACCCTAAATATTCATGTTCGAGAGTTGCCCCAATCAAAATTTTGCTATGTAGACCAGCCTTTTCTAGTAACACCCATGACGACCAATAATGTAACATCTGCAGCTACATCACTTTGGGGCGCAGTAACACGAGCAATCAATAGGACTAGAGGCGTAACTTGAAGCTTCTGGGCCCCAATACAAAATCTGTAACAGGGCTCCCAACTATAATGCTTTATTCATAGTACTGGGCTCCCTATATTGAGAAGAGAGGCGTTATGGGCCCCCTAAGCCTCCTGGGCCCGGGTGCAACCGCATCCCCTGCATTCCCTATACTGTAAAACCTCTACTAGCATTGATATCTACTAAGGCTGATTTCGAGTAAGGCCGTTTTTTTTAGTCAAAATATCGTCTCTAGTAACATTGGTTTCCTCTGATTAACACCAGCCGGCCCACGTGACCTTGCTGCTGAACCCATGTGATCTCCTGCTCGGCGTCTCCTCCTCCTCCTGCTAATGCAACCCACCTTTCTCCATCATCGGCAATGGGTAATACACTAGTACAGTACTGTACAATTGCACTCCAATGTAACACCACAGAGAACACAGTGATAACTCTGAGCACAGATGAGAAGGCCGAACGTTTAAATTCCTATTTTGTATCTGTTTTCTCTTAGAAAGTAGATGGAACATCATCTGATCTTCCCTGTGCTATTAGGGGAATAAAAGAATGCAGGCTATCTATAAGCAGAGAGATGGTGAGGGAGCACTTAGCTAAGTTAAATTAATTCAAGTCTCAAGGTCCAGGTGAATCACATCCTTGGATACTAAAGGAAGCAGCGGAAGTAATTGCTGAACCACTCACCATAATCTTTGAAAATTCCTGGAGAACAGGAGAAGTCCCAGAAGATTAGAAAAGGGCAAATGTTGTCCCTATCTTCAAAAAAGAGAAGAAGGTGGATCCAGGAAACTACAGGCCTGAGAGCCTGACTTTTATACCGGCAAAGATCTTTGAACAAATTATTAAACAGCATGTATGCAAGTACTTGGATGAAAAGGGAGTAATTAACCAAAGCCAGCATGGGTTTGTAACAAACAAGTCATGCCAGATGAATCTAATTTTCTTCTATGACACAATCATCAACTGGGTTGATCATGGAAATGCGGTGGATATAGTATATGTTGACTTTAGTAAAGCATTTGACAAAGTATCTCATGCCATACTTATTGAAAAAAAAATGACCAGATATGGGATGCAAAGTCCTACATCTGGGCAAGAAAAATGAAAATAGCACATACAGAATGGGAGTAATTGGGCTAAGCAGCAGCACATGTGAAAAAGACTTGGGTGTACTAATAGATCGTAGCAATGGGATGAAACTGAAAGGGAGGAGACACAAATTAGATATTAGAAAAAACTTTCTGACCGTGAGGGTGATCAATGAGTGGAACAGGTTACCACAGGAGGTGGTGAGTGCTCCTTCAATGGAGCAGTTAAAAAAAGGCTGGACAGACATCTGTCTGGGATGATTTAGTGATCCTGCACTGAGCAGGGGGTTGGACCCGATGACCCTGGAGGTCCCTTCCAACTCCACCATTCTATGATTCTATGAGTACAGTATATGTTACCTGCAGTCCTATGTCACAGCACAGAAAACACAGTGATAACGCTGAGGACAGATAATGATGCCATCTGCAGTTCTATGTAACACCACAGAGAACACAGTGATAACGCTAAGGACAGATAATGATGTCACCTGCAGTCCTATGTAACAGCACAGAGAACACAGTGATAACGCTGAGCACAGATAATGATGTCATCTGCACTCCTATGTAACAGCACAGGGAACACAGTGATAACACTGAGGACAGCTAATGATGTCACCTGCAGTCCTATATTACACCACAGAGAACACAGTGATAACGCTAAGGACAGGTAATAAAGCCCATTGCTTACGGACGAATTACTAACGTTAGTATAGGTTTTACTGTAGTTACGCCAGTGACTAGGACACACTCATGTTTCCATATGTCCCTTATACATTACAAGTCCCATAGGCCCCTGCAGGAAAAAAAAACGCTGCGAATTTCGCAGTGAAAAAAAACTGTAGTGGGTCGTCACCCTAAGGATGAATGCCATGTATGGACTCTGCTCTGTTAATAATCTCCTTGCCTGATTATATAGAAGAGGGGACATAGCAGCCCTTTAGAAACTGTGATCAGTGATGGTTTCCGCACTTGGACCTCCATTGATCTAACATCTGCACTCAATACATTTGTTTAACCCTCTCCAATCCACTGTCTGACCTCTGATGACATTATGATTTAAGGCTGTACAGCTCTGATGTTGGAAGACATCCATTGGCGTTCTCTTACTGTATAATGCCAGCCTCTCTGCTGTCGAAGCCTCTCCAACGTGTCACCTCATGCAGTACTGGCTTTAGCCAGCAGATAGCGCTGTTGTATAACAGCAGAAAAAAAGTAAGCCTCCTAGGAAAACCAGGATACAAATTGGATTGGAAAGGGTTAACCCTGGATATCTCCTTTAGGCCTCATTCACGCGGGCGTTTTTGCGTGGCTAAGTTAGCCGCACAATTAAATTGAATACATTAGAAACCATTGGTTCGGATGATCTCAGACAAACAATTCTTAGTCTGAGATTATCCGAAATATTGGACCGAACAATATAGCACATAAGCGACTGAAGGCAAGGACTGAAATTTCCTGCTGTCGAAAAATATAGGTCCTGCCCTATCTTTGAACCAAAAAACACAGGAGTCTCCATAGACTCCTATGGGAGGTGCAAAAAAAGGGGAGGGTGAGGGTGAGGGAGCTTAGTCGCGTGCAATGCTGGGAAACGATGACAGGGGGCTCTCTAAGTTATTAGAAGGTCATTAGGAGGATTTCTGCCGACTGAGGTGATGCAGGAGGTACAGGGGAATGGGATGTACAAGGTAGGCAAAATGAGAAGGTGGGGTGGCGTGGGTAGGCGATAGTTCAGACATGTATTAGAAAGTAATTGAAATCTACGTGCTTAATACGCGGCTTATTTATGGCCCTTAGGGCTCTTGCACACTTGAGTTTTTCTTGCGCGTTTTTTTCACGCGATCTCGCTGCGTCTTTTTCACGCGATTGTCAGTAGGACTTTCTAATGTTAAAAACGCATCGCACAAAAATTGCAAAGCACAAACTTGCGATGCGTTTTTAATATTAGAAAGTCCCATTGACAATCGCGTTAAAAAAAGGCTGCGATATCACAGCGTTAAAAAAACGCAAGTGGGTGTGAGCCATCAGGGTGACCTTTATACGGGACTAAACAATCGGCCGCAAAATTGCTTAACCCTTTCCAATCCAATTTGTATCCTGGTTTTCCCAGGGGGCTTACTCTTTTTCTGCCGTTATGCAACGGCGCTATATGCTGGCTAAAGCCGGTACTGCATGAGGGGACACGTTGGATTGGCTCTGACAGCAGAGAGGCTGGTAATATACAGTAAGAGAACCCTGACGGATATCTTCCGACATCGGAGCTGTACAGCATTAAATCATAATGTCTTTAGACGTCAGACAGTGGATTGGAAAGGGTTAAAGGAGTGATTTTCAGCAATAGTTATCCTATGTAAACACAGGAGCCAACAGGGTGCTGAGTGAAAAAATCGCTCAGTAGTCGCTAGTGGCTTCGTTTTAGCTCAAAGAAATGAATGGAGCAGTGAGCGAGGTCTCAGGGCGCTTTTAGATGGAATGATTGTTCAAAAAATCGCTCAAACCAGTGAAAGTGAACAATAATCGTTCAGACTAAAGGTCCATTTAGACACAACAATTATCGCTCAAAATTCGCTCAAAAGCCATCTTTTGAGCAATAATCATCTCTAAATGTGCCCATCTTTCAGTTTTCTGCTAAACGACAGTTGGGCAGAAGAGCTGATAAACAGGACCACACTCTGTGTCTGCTGTCCATGGTGTTGAATTCTCCATGGGAAGCTAGAGATTATATTGTTTTCTCTTAGCATCCAATGGCTGAACAATGGAGCTAATTAGAGAGCTCAGACCTCTTGCTGAGTTCTGCAACAGCTCCCAGAAGCTCATTTGCATGTAAGTGAAGCTGATAAAGTACTAATAGAAATTAGTGCCTATTAGTACTTTATGGAAAACGATCGCTGATCTTTCAATCTTTTGATAGATTATCTGTGTGTGTAAATGGGCCTTAAGGCTGGGTTGACATAGGATGGAATTGCCATGGAATTTCTATATGGAAATTCTGTCTGCAATCTTAAGCCTGAGACTAAGCAGCAAAGTGGACGAGATTTGCAAAAAACCTCATCAACACGCTGCGGACAGTCCATTGCGGCCAAGCCACGCTGAAACTGACCTGCCGCACGGAATTCAAAGCGGCGGCATGTCACTTATATCGCTGTTTCTGCTGTGAACTCTCTCCTCTCTATAGGGAGAGATGACCACAGCTGAATAAGGCGCTTTCAAAACCCGCGCCAAATGTCTCGGGACTTCAGCTGCAGAAATCTTGCGGAATTTCTGTGCGGTCCCGCTGTGGGCATTCCGCGGGATTTCCGCCCCGTGTGAACCGAGCCTTAGCATGAGCCAACGACGATGAAAATTGTTCGCTTTTTTGTTTGTCATTCAATTTATGCAGGCGTAAAAGCCATTGCTGGCACGTTCACTGCACTATTTATCATGACCTGATAGAGGGGCTGCACAGAAAAATAGCAATTTTTGCAGATGATACAAAATTATACAAGATAATTACTACAAAGGAGGACAAGGTACGGCTACAAAAGGAACTGGATAAGCTGGGGGCTTGGGTTGAAAAATGGCAAATAAAGGTCAATGTTGATAAATGTAAGGTTCTGCACATGGGCAGGAGAAACGGGTGTCACCAATATACACTAAATGGGGTACTGCTAGGGAAAAGGGATATGGAAAAAGACCCGGGGGTACTAGTGGATTGTAGACTAAACTGGAGTAACCAATGCCAGTCAGCTGCTGCAAAAGCTAATAGAGTCTTCGGGTGCATTAACCCCTTGAGTGGCACCCCCGGAAATTTTCCGGGACGAGCTCCACTGCTCATAGCGACATAGCCCGGAAGATTTCTGGGCTATGTGTCACTATGGGAGCTGCAGAGCACAATGCCACAAGCTGTGGCAATGTGCTCTGCCTGCACAGACCCACACAGAGCAGTGCAAGGGCTTTGAAAAACCAGCAGAAGATATTGCCGATATGCCGGCAATCTCCTGCTTTGTTTACAGGTTGCCATAGAGACCATCGGCTTGTCAGAAGCAAGCCGATGGTCTCTGTGGCAGGGAGAGCTTGGTGCTTGGCTATCAGAGGACAGCTAGGTACCTGCTCTTACAGCAGAGATCAGAGAAAACCTCCGATCTCTGCTGTGTTAACCCTTTACATGCTGCAGTCTATGTGACTGCAGCATGTAAAGGGCTGTCACTGCAGCATGTAAAGGGCTGTCACCATCGGACCCCCGGAATGTGATCAGGGGGTCCTGATGGGTCCCTGTGGAAGTCCCCTAAAGGGACAAAAAAAAAAAAAGTAAAAAAATGATTGAAAAAAAATAATAAAAACTCCTGCCTCCCTTTACTTTGTGAAAAATCAAAAATACAATCGCAAATCACATGGTGTCCATGCGTCGTAATGACCCAGAGAAGGAAGTTAATACATTATTTAACCCCTTAAAGGGGTTGTCCCGCGGCAGCAAGTGGGTCTATACACTTCTGTATGGCCATATTAATGCACTTTGTAATGTACATTGTGCATTAATTATGAGCCATACAGAAGTTATAAGAAGTTTTTCACTTACCTGCTCCGTTGCTGGCGTCCTCGTTTCCATGGAGCCGACTAATTTTCGGCGTCTAATGGCCAAATTAGCCGCGCTTGCGCAGTCCGGGTCTTCTTCTTTTCTCAATGGGGCCGCTCGTGCAGGATGCCGACCCCGTGTAGCTCCGCCCCGTCACGTGCCGATTCCAGCCAATCAGGAGGCTGGAATCGGCAATGGACCGCACAGAAGCCCTGCGGTCCACCGAGGGAGAAGATCCCGGCGGCCATCTTCAACCGGTAAGTAAGAGGTCACCGGAGCGCGGGGATTCGGGTAAGCGCTGTGCGTTTTTTTTTTTAAGTCCCTGCATCGGGGTTGTCTCGCGCCGAACGGGGGGGGGAAGTTTGAAAAAAAAAAAACCATTTCGGCGCGGGACAACCCCTTTAATGACATGGCCCCTTTTTTTCTTTTTTCCCCATTTCTTTTTTTTCCTCCCTTCTGTTTAAAAAATCACAACTTGTCCTGCAAAAAACAAGCCCTCATATGGCCATGTCAATGGAAAAATGAAAAAGTTATGGCTCTTGAGACGCAACTGCAAAACTAGTTGAAATTCAATGATTAGACCATTTAAAAAACCTGCCCTGGTGGGCACGACAGGGTGGTAGGAAACCCGCCACTCAAGGGGTTAAAAGAGTTATAGGGGTGAGGGACGAGAACATTATCCTCCCACTACATAAGGCACTTGTCAGGCCTCACATGGAATACTGCGCACAGTTCTGGTCACCGGTGCTCAGGAAAGATGTTGCAGTGCTTGAGGGGCTTTAAAGAAGGGTAACTAAACTAATACATGGAATGACGGGACTGGAATACCCAGAGAGGCTATCCAAATTGGGATTATTTACCCTGGAAAAAAGACGACTAAGGGGCGATCAAATAACTATGTATAAATACATGAGGGGACAATACAAGGATCTCTCCCATGATCTGTTTATACCCAGGACTGCGACGGTAACGAGAGGGCATCCGCTACGTCTAGAAGAAAGCAGGTTCCATCACCAACATAGAAGGGGGTTCTTTACTGTAAGAGCAGTGAGACTATGGAACTCTCTGCCTGAGGACGATATGATGGCAAAATCCATAGAGGAGTTTAAGAGGGAACTAGAAGTCTTTCTAGAGCGCTATGATATTACAGGATATAGACATTAGGTGACCAGCGAGGTTGTTTTTCTCAAATGTTGATCCAGGATCACTCTGGCTGCCATTATGGAGTCAGGAAGGAATTTGTTTCCTCCAAATGAACTAAATTGGCACATTGGTATTTTTTTTTGCCTTCCTCTGGACCAACAAGAGGGAAGGGGTTGAAACAAGCAGAACTAAATAGACATTGTCTTCGTTCAGGCTAACATACTATGTTACTATGTTTTACACGCAAATGAAGCTGATAAACTATTAATGGACATCAGTGTCCATTAACACTTTATGCAAAATGATTGCTAAAACTGTCACTCTTTCAGTTGTTTGAAAGATTGTCTTTGCATGTAAATGGGCCTTAACTGACCCCACTTAACAGCACTGGATGGGAAACGGATGATGACTGATAGTGATGTTTGCTATCCATTTCTGATCCATTTTCTCCATAGGAAACAAGGGAATTTATGGCAATGGTGGGGAATGTGGTAAAATAATAAACTATGTAGCAGTCGCCCGTTAAATGTCCCCCACTGCAGCATAGCCATTACAGCACCCACCTCTACTGAAAATGGGCCTTAGGCATAAGTTCAGGTGGGGCATGGCCTTCCCTAGGAGACAGGCTAGCTGAGTAAGGTGGTGGTGGTCCGAACTGGATCTCATGTATGTGGCAGCGGCCTCGTTCCTCCTGGGGAAGTTGGACTTCCCATTCTCTGCCTCTTACTGCTTCTTGTTCCGCAGAGGAAAGGAAACCAGGCCAATGCATTCTTCTTTCAGAATTCAGTTGTAACTTTATTTCTCAACAAAATGGCAAGTTGATGAAGCTCTGGTGAACAACCAGGGTGTGTGATTTAGCAAATACAACAATTTTTAGCCACCACTGGTGGAACAGAATAAAAGAAACAGTCTCTTCAGAGCACAACGAGTGCTGGAAACAGTCGCTTAAGGGATACATGTCCAGTGTTTAGTACAAGCCAGTGTGTCACTATCTTCACTTCAGCGCAGAGAGCCAATATTCCGTGCCATGGTGCATAGTGAGGGAGCAGGACTCACCGGGCCACACCGTGGAGAGCAGCGTGCCATTCGTGGATAAAGAAGAAAATA
The DNA here is from genome assembly GCA_035609135.1 of Eleutherodactylus coqui. NCBI lineage: Eukaryota > Metazoa > Chordata > Amphibia > Anura > Eleutherodactylidae > Eleutherodactylus > Eleutherodactylus coqui. The sequence goes on along the minus strand of CM069413.1, from coordinate 153,199,677 downwards.
GAAGAGGACAAAAAGGAACTGGGGGATGTTTTTTTCCGTGATTATGGGATTATGGCAGTTGTCACAGCTGGAGGTGTAGCGGTAAGTTTTCTTTCCACGCCAGCGATGGTCAGGAGAAGGGGTTTTTCAAGCCCAGTTGGCTAAGGGGCTATCTTACGCCTTCGTTTTTCGTTGGACTCAAATAAAAGTTAGTCTTTTTGGTGAAGCATGGAAAGGATTGTTTTGAAAGTTTAAAAAGTAAATAGTTTTTAAAAATGTGTTATTTAATAAAGCTCTGGTCTATCCCACTTTAAAAGCCAGCTGTCTGTGTAGTGGTCATTTTATGTGGAGGGAGCGGTTTATTAGTTAAAAGGGAGTGAGTACTCCCAGTCCCATTCACATTAGATGGTCAGTTAACCACTGGCAGTAATCTAATGTGTACGGCCAGCTTTAGTATAGGATTTAAATGTAGGATCTTTTAAGGCCTGAACCCCAAGACTAGAGATGAGCGAGCACCAAAATGCTCGGGTGCTCGGTACTCGAGTCAAACGTTTCGTAATGCTCGAAAGCTCGTTTCGCGTAACAAACTCCATTGAAGTCAATGGGGGACTCGAGCATTCTTGTATGGGTCCGATGCTCCGCATAGGTGATTCACCAGAGAACATCAGAAAGTCATGGAAACACCACAGAAATGGATAGGGAAGGGCAGGGGCAGCATGCATGGCTGCACCTGAGGCTCCCAGGTCCCACTATTAAGCCAAAATGGGGGCAAGAGCCTGGCGGTCACCCCCCTAACAATTTACTTGGAACAAACCCTCATTAGCAAGGCACATGCGCTGGCACATCTTAGCTAAGCACCACACTACCTGCAACCAAGGACAATCACTGCCTGCGGGTGACACCGCTGCCTCTTCTCCTGGGTTACATGCTGGCATTGGTATCCAACCCTCTGCATGACCCTGCGTCCACACAGCACACAAAATTTTCCCTGCACAGCGTTCAGCCGGCCTCATGCCACACGCTCGCTTCATAGCCACACCACCCTCATGTCTATTTATATGCGCGTACTGGATGAGGAGGAACCGGAGGCACACACTGCAGAGGATTGGCAGGGCCAGGCAGCGACCCTCTTTGAAAGTGTGGGCGATAGCCCACAATGCTGTTGAGAATTGATGATAAATTGACGTACGATCATCATTCCAATCCTGTGCCACCTCCGTCACAAAATTGTCAGGAGCTGCAAACGTGGGCATAAAGGGGACTCAGGTGCCAGCACTTCTACACATCTCCACAATGCAGCAATACTCTGTGTGGGAAATACGTGAGCGGGCCCAGGGTCGGGCTCAGTCCCAGCCTGCACCTTGTGTGACCTAAGGTGCCATGAGTTGCATAGCAATGGGAAATCCATGTGTCCCCACACAATTCATTCTGTGTAGGTGTCAGATAGCTCAACACCAGAATGGGACGTCTTTGAGTTCTTTGGGCTCGCCTATGCTGTCGGTGTACAAAGATGGTATTACACAGGAAGAAATCAGAGTGCCCAAGCATGGCAGAGTTTCACCCCGCCAAGGACCTCGGCCTCGGCCCACATTTCTGCCATAGTCAGTCAGTGTATTTGTGCCAGACAGGTAAACCACCGCAATGGGAAGTCTTTGTGCACCCACAGCATAGGCAAGCCCAAGGAACTGAAAGATGGTATTACACATGAGGAAAACAGAGTGCCCAAACATGGCAGAGTTTCACCCTGCTATGGACCTCGGCCCACATTTCTGCCCAATTCATTCTTTGTATGTGTCAGATAGCTGAACAATGCAATGGGAAAACCTTTGTGCACCCACAGCATAGGCGAGCTCATGAATCTCAAAGACAGTATTAAACATAAAAAAAAGAGAGTGCCCAAACATGTCAGAGTTTCACCCTGCCCAGGACCTCGGCCCACACTTCTGCCCTGGTCATTCAGTGTATTTGTGCCAGATAGGTAAAACACTGCAATGGGAAAGCCGTCTGCACCCTAGCCAAGTCAGTCAGTGTATTTCTGCCAGACAGGCAAAACAACGCAATGGGAAGTCTTTGTGCACCCACAGCATAGGTGAGCCCATGAAACTCAAAGACTCACACCCTCATTAACCGTGGGCATAAAGTGGACTCGGATGCTAGTACAGCTGTGAATGTCTCTTTAAAGCAGTTATGGTTGCTTTCATCGCTCCAAAGACTGGATGAACCACAAAGAAGTTCCACAGGCCATACCTGGCGCAGTTGATTCTTCCCCCCAGGACCTTGGCCTCTGCCCACACCCTCAGTAATCGTGGGCCTCAAGCGGACTTGGATGCTAGTGCAGCTGTGAACGTCTCATTAATGCAGTAATGCTCCTTTTGTTTGGCGCAAGCCACTGTCTAAGATAATTGTGGTAACACGAGAGAAAATACATGTTACCCACCGCTGATCCCCAGACCCCAAGCAGGAGGAGGAGGTGGCATAATAAGGTCGAAAACCCATGACCGAGGTAGGACCCACAATACTCTGTTTGGGAAGTACGTGAGCGAGCCCTGGGTCAGGCTCGGTCCCAGCCTCCACCTTCTGTGACCCAAGTTGCCGTGAGTTAAATAGCTATTGGAAATCTATGTGTCCCCACTCACTTCATTCTGTGTATGTGTCAGGCAGCTGAACACCGCAATGGGAAACCTTTGTGCACCCACAGTATAGGCGGACCCCAGTAACATTTCTGTTGCAAGAGTATAGGCGAACCCCTCAAACCTTTCAGTAGCAAGTGTATAGGCGGACCCCAGTAACATTTATGTAGCAAGAGTATAGGCGGACCCCAGTAACATTTCTGTAGCAAGAGTATAGGCGGACCCCAGTAACATTTCTGTAGCAAGAGTATAGGCGAACCCCTCAAACCTTTCAGTACCAAGTGTATAGGCGAACCCCAGTAACATTTCTGTAGCAAGAGTATAGGCGAAGACCCTAGTAACATTTATGTAGCAAGAGTATAGGCGGACCCCAGTAACATTTCTGTCACAAGAGCATAGGCGAACCCCTGTAACATTTCTGTACCAAGTGTATAAGCGGACCCCTGTAACATTTCTGTAGCAAGAGTGTAGGCGAACCCCTAAAACATTGGTGTACCAAGAGTATAGGCGAACACCTGAAAAAATTTGGTTACAAAGAGTGTAGACGAAGGCCTGAAAAATTAGTTAGATAACAGTATAGGCAAGGGCCAGAAAAATTGGTGTACCAAGAGTACAAGTGTACCCCTGAAAAATTGCTCAACCGCGAGGGCAAGTGAAACCCATAAACATTTTTTAAAGGTACAGCTCACTGTGGCTTAATTTGTAACAGAGCTTGGAGGCAGCCCTGTGAGAAAAATTGGTTTCCGTTAAAGCATATATGCTTTTGAAACTTTGAAAAATTGTAAAAAACTTTTAAAGAGAGCCTTTTGGGGTGCAGAAAAATTGGCAGTTCTGTGTGATGACATGCTGTTTTAGGAGGAGTAATAATATCCGAGAGTGATTGACAAAGCTAATTTCCCCTTTTATTGTGGTGATAGAGGATGCAGTTTTCTCCTGTTGCAGCGAAAAGAATCATTAGGTTCCGCTGCTTTCCGCCCGTGGAGAAGAGAAGTCTGGGGAAATCCAGCCTTTGTTCATCTTTATGAGTGTAAGCATGTCGGCACTATCTGTTGACAGGTGGGTACGCTTATCCATTATGATTCCCCCCGCTGCACTAAACACCCTCTCTGACAAGACGCTAGCGGCAGGGCAGGCCAGCACCTCCGGGGAGTACAGCGCAAGTTCGTGCCACGTGTCCAGCTTTGACCCCCAGTAGTTGTATGGAGCAGAGGCATCATGGAGGACGGTGGTACGATCAGCTATGTACTCCCTCACCATCTTTTTACAGTGCTCCCTCTGACTCAGCCTTGACTGGGGAGTGGTGACACAGTCTTGCTGGGGAGCCATAAAGCTGGCAAAGGCCTTGGAGAGTGTTCCCCTGCCTGCGCTGGACATGCTGCCTGATCCCCGTGCCTCCCCTGCTACTTGGCCTTCGGAACGGTGTCTTCTGCCACTAGCACTGTCAGATAGGAACTTTAGCATCACTTTTTCCACCAAGGCCCTGTGGTATTGCATCACTCCCATACCCCTTTCCTCTTCTGGAAGGAGAGTGGAAAGGTTCTTCTTATACCGTGGGTCTAGAAGGGTGTACACCCAGTAATCCGTGTTGGCCAGAATGCGTCTAATGTGAGGGTCACGGGAAAGGCAGCCTAACGTGAAGTCAGCCATGTGTGCCAGGGCCCCAGTACGCAACACATTGCTGTCCTGACTAGGAGGATGACTTTCAGGATCCTCTTCCTCCTTTTCAGCCCATACACGCTAAACAGATGAAAGGCAAGCAGCATGGGTACCCTCTGCAGTGTGGCCAGCTGTCTCTTCCCCCTCCTCCTCCTCCCCCTCCCCCTCGTCCTCCAAAACGCGCTGAGATATAGACATGAGGGTGGTCTGGCTATCAAGCGACATACTGTCATCCCCTGTCTCCTGTTCCAACCGCAAAGCGATGGCCTTTATCCTTAGTAGTGAACTTCTCAGCAGGCAAAGCAGTGGGATGGTAATGCTAATGACCATCTGGGTAGACTCCTCAAAGTTTCCGAGGACCTGGCAGATGTCTGCCAACCATGCCCACTCCTCAGTAAAGAATTGCAGAGGCTGACTACCACTCCACCGCCCATGTTGCAGCTGGTATTCTAATATTGCTCTACGCTGCTCGTACAGCCCGGCCAACATGTGCAGCGTAGAATTCAACGGTGTGGGCACAACGCACAGCAGTCGGTGCTCTGGCAGCTGAAACCGACGTTGCAGGGTCCTCAGGGTGGCAGCGTCCGTGGTGGACTTGCGGAAATGTGCGCAGACGCGGCACACCTAGCCGAGCAGGTCAGAAAAGTGGGGATAGTTTTTCAGAAACCGCTAAACAACCAGATTGAAGACATGGGCCAGGCATGGCATGTGTGTGAGGCTGCCGAGCTGTAGAGCTGCCACCAGGTAACGGCCGTTGTGACACACGAGCATGCCCGGTTGGAGGCTCAACAGTGAAAGCCAGAGGTCGGTCTGCTCTGTCAGACCCTGCAGCAGCTCGGGGCCCCTGTGCCTCTTGTCACCTAAGCTGAGTAGTTTCAGCACGGCCTGCTGACGCCTGCCCACCGCTGTGCTGCAGCGCCGCGCGCTACCGACTGCTGGCGATGTGCTCACACTTCTTAATTGAGAGGTAGAGGTGGCGGAGAAGGAGGAGGGGGAGGGTTTGGAGGAGGTGGCATAAAACACCGCAGATACCAGCACCGAGGTAGGACCTGCTATTCTGGGTATGGGTAGGACTTGAGTGGTCCCAGGCTCTGACTTCGTCCCAGCCTCCACCAAATTCACCCAATGTGCTGTCAGGGAGATATAATGGCCCTGCCCGCCAGTACTTATCCATGTGTCCGTGGTTAAGTGGACCATCCCAGTAACCGCGTTGGTAAGGGCACGATTTATGTTGCAGGAGACGTGCTGGTGTAGGGCAGGGATGGCACACCGAGAAAAATAGTGGCGACTGGAGACCGAGTAGCGCAGGACCGCCATCGCCATCATGTTTTTGAAAGCCTCAGTTTCCACAAGTCTGTACGGCAGCATCTCCACGCTGATTAATTTGGCAATGTGCACGTTTAATGCTTGTGCATGCGGGTGGGTGGCGGCGTATTTCTGTTTCAACGCTTTTGTTAGCAACAGCTGAACGCTGCACTGAGAGACATTGCTGGATGGAGTGGAGGATCGTGGAGGTGAGGGTGTGGGTGCAGGCCGGGAGGTGCTCGTGCCTGTGTCCTGGGAGGGGGATTGGTGTGGCAGGTTGTGGCACAGGGGAAGAGGGAGTGGTGTGACCCGGAGGCGGTGAATGTCCTTCGTCCCACCTTGTGGGGTGCTCGGCCATCATATGCCTGCGCATGCTGGTGGTGGTCAGGCTGGTAGTGGTGACTCTCTGGCTGATCTTGTACACCACTGTTCGACGGTCATCCGCGCTCTCACTAAAAACATCCACACCTTTGAACACCTAGCCCTCTGCGCGGAGACTTGCCGCGACGGGGTGCTTTGGGAAACAGTTGGGGGATTCTTCGCTCTGGCCCTGCCTCTACCCCTGGCCACACCACTTACTCTTCCAACCTGTCCTGCTGCTGCACTTGCCTCCCCCTCTGAAGACCTGTCCTCAGTAGGCTTGGCAAACCAGGTGCGGTCAGTCACCTCATCGTCCAGCAGCTCTTCCTCCGAATCCTCTGTTCGCTCCTCCCTCGGACTTACTGCCCTTACTACTACCTCACTGACAGACAACTGTGTCTCATCATCCTGATCCACAAAAAGCTCTTGAGACAGTTGCCGGAAGTCCCCAGCCTCATCACCGGACTCCTGGAACCTTCCAAAGGTTGGGCATCGGTCACGACAAAGTCCTCAGGTGAGAGAGGAACCGTTTTTTTCCACTCAGGGCAGGGATCTGAGAACAGTTCCTGGGAGTCTGCCTGCTCATAATATGTCATTTTCATGGAGTGAGGAGGCTGGGAGGAAGGAGGAGCAGCCAGAGGATTCAGAGTTGCAGTCCCTAGGCCGGGAGTAGTGGACTGCGTAGAAGACTAGGTGGTTGATACATTGCTGGACGCGTTTTCTGCCATCCACGACAGGACCTGCTCGCACTGCTCTGTTTGTAATAAAGGTCTACTACGCGGACCCACAAATTGTGATATGAAGCTGGGGAGGCCAGAAACTTGCCTTTCTCCTAATCCCGCAGCAGCCGGCTGTGATTCACCACGCCCAGGAACTCGGCCTGTGCCCACACCCTCACTTGGACGTCAGCGTCCATGTCCTCGACCCTTACCCCTACTCCTCATCATGGCGGATTAAGTATAGAGCAGGGCCAAAATAAATTACCCCACTGTACAGCGCTGACAACTGTGGCTTAATTCACCGCACACAGAGACTTGTAGATAGCGGAGGCTCTATGCTGTGAATTGAAAAAAGTAACCCGCTGTCTTGCGCTGATACCTAGGGGTAATTTACTGCTCACAGAGACTTGTAGATAAGAGAGGCTGTATGGAGTGGGAGAAAACTCTAAAGCCAGTGGATAGTGCTTGTAACTGCGGATATCTCAACCCCACCAAGGAAAGGATATTGTGAGACGCTCTGCACAGTGGCTGAGCTGAAATACTTTGCAGTGGCCTAGAAAATATTAGAGTACTGTTTCACGGTGAGAGCTCATTGTACGCCACTGCAGGCTGAGTACGCTATAACTGCAAGGCTGGGAACAGGCCTAGATGCGTAATACAAAAGTTGGTGCACTACTGCTCCCAGCCAGCCACAACCATAATGCACACGGTGAGATGTAGCCCTAAGAAGGACCGTTGGGGTTCTTGCACAGAGGATCAGGAGTCTTGTAAAACTTTCCCTATACAGGCAGCTCTGTCCCTAAACTCTGTGTAATGCCCTGCAGACTGAGAATGCTATAGCTGAAATGGCCTGCACAGCCCGAGATGCTTAAAAAAGAAAAATTGGTGCACTACTGCTCCAAGCCAGCCACAACAGTAATGCACAGGATGAGGAGTAGCCCTAAGAAGGACTGTTGGGGTTCTTGAAGACATAATCCTACGCTAACACTATCCCTGTATAAGCAGCAGCACTTTCCCTAACCTCTGCCAGCATGCGTCTGAGGCGAGCCGCGGACCAGTTTAAGTACTCGGCAGTCACCTGATCGGCCCAGCCACTCACTTCTGTAAGGGGGATGGGGGGCTGGCACGTCACAGCAGGAAGTGGTGATGCCTTCCCCGCATGTTTATTGGCTAGAAAATTGCGCTAAACATACGGGGAAGGAAATGCAATTGACTCGAGTACCGCGTGGTATTCGTCTCGAGTAACGAGCATTTCGAGTACCCAAATACTAGAACGAGCATCCAGCTCGGACGAGTGTGCTCGCTCGTCTCTACCCAAGACCCTTACCAATCTGCAAAACGAGAGGGCCAGGCCACAGTGCAGTGTTTGTTGTGGCATACGTGTTTGGTACAGCAGTGCAATCCCATTCATTTGAGTCCCAGACACAGCTGCACATATGTAGAGTATAACGGCCCCTTTTGTTCTGCTGACTGGTGGGAGGCCCAAGGGTTGGGCCCAAAAAATCAAATTAATTGCGTCATTTAACAAATCTGTCTAATCAAAAATCTATCATTGTTGCCCAATTCAATCAATTAGAGCTCCTATGGAAAAGTGAAAGCTATGCTAAGCACCCTTTTTTCTAAATGTGTCCCTCTGTGTTTATGCCTGATGTACCCCATATGGAAGCGCATCCACTTGACTTTTGGTCAGTTGCTATTTCTTCTATACTGGCAGTTTAGCTCACAAAATACTTAAAGGGATTCTGTGTCCAGATTTACGCTGCCCCAACCACAGGCAATGTGAACCTGAGATAATGAAGCCTATTGTCCACGCTTTATTCCGAAACACTACAACATTACAGAATAGATGCACTTTGAGGTTTGATCGGAGTTGAGCTCCGAGTCATAAGGGCGGGCCACCCCAAATTCTCCTCACCCCCTGTATGCTGACTGACAACCCCTCTGCCTATTCACAAACAGGGAGACGAGCTGTTAGGCTTCTGTCTCTGGTTCATGTTATCCGAGGTTCGGGCAGCATAGATCTGATGACAGAATCCCTTTAATTCTGCATGGTTGTGGCAGGACTCTTGTGGAGCGATGGGGTTGCACTAGTGCTTGATGTTGCTGCTATTATCTCAGCATGTATGGTCAGTAATTGAACACCGTAGCCTGCTGTTCCTCAGCTTCAAATGGCTTGTAATACAGTTTTTGCAGTCACACAGTTGCAAATTGTCCATGATTTGCAGAAAGACCCACAAATTGTAAATATATTTGCTCAGGAATCTACATGGAATGGCCACCTTATTAGAGACCGCCATCTAATAGCATGCTGGACATTTGGACTTCAGAACCTCAGCACTCTATTGTCTGTCCACAGGTATCAGATGACCTATGGAGTGACAAGAAAACATTCCGCACACAAAGACTCTACTAGTCTGAACTGTTGACACCTCTAAGCCATGTAGATTGGGGAGGGGGCAGCGCATTCCAGTCATCGCCACCTGTACATGAAAGGGGAATTCCATGTTTTGAGAAAAAAATAAAAAGGGTCACCTAAAGGCTAATTCACACAAGTGGAATTCACATCCGTGTGCCGTCCGTGTGTGCGGGAGGCCGTAGTAGTCAATGAGGCGATTCTCGCAAATTATTTTTGGGCTTATGTGAAAGAAAACTGCAATGCGCTGTTCTGATCCGAATAACGGGTGAGAATTCCCATGCAATTTAAACAGACCCGTGAAATGAGGACAGCACATGGACAACAAAAGGGACCGTGAGGGGTGCAGTACTATGGGGGTCTGAGTGAGGGCATTATTAGTGATGGGGCATTAGGGGTATTATTACTAATACAGCATAAACAGAGGCAGTGGAGGGCACTAAAAACAGCACTTAGGCCGGTTTCACACGGGAGCGTATGTTTTTCTGTGTGCGTTCATCAACGTTAGAGATGAGCGAGCATACTCGCTAAGGCAGATTACTCGAGCGAGTATTGCCTTTTGGGAGTACCTGCGCGCTCGTCTCAAAAGATTCGGGTGCCGGCGGGGGTGAGTGGTCAGTTGCGGGAGTGAGCAGGTGGGAGTGGGAGGGAAAGAGGGGGAGAGAGAGAGATCTCCCCCCCGTTCCTACCCGCTCTCCCCCGCCGCTCCTCGCCCCCCCGCAGGCACCCGAATCTTTTGAGATGAGCGGCCAGGTACTCACAAAAGGCAATACTCGCTCGAGTAGTTTGCCTTAGCGAGTACGCTCGCTCATCTCTAATCAGCATATATTTTATTGTTTTTTGTGTGTGCAAAAGAACACACACTGATGTTCCCCGCCATCGAAACGGCTAATTAGTGTAATGAATTTAAGATGTGTTCTTTTCTTGCGCAATTACGCAGCGTATCATGCATCTACTAGCATATTGCATGCGTATTTACACACCCCAATTGACTTCTATGGGGACTTTTGGTGCGCAAAACTGTTGACACCTGTCAGGAAGGGTTCATTGATTCATGCTGCTTACGCGAAATTCTGTCCCTCTCATCAGCACGGTGCAACAGAAATTTGGGTTCTTCTAAGCAGGCGCTGTTTCCCACTGCTCAGTGATACAATTTTTGCGCTAACTTGCCCTCTGGAGTTTTGTCTTTCTGTCTCTCTTAGGGCGTTTTTTTTACGCAATTGTCAATGGGTCTTTCTAATGTTAAAAACGCATCGCAAGTTTATACTCTGCGATTTTTGCGCGATGCGTTTTTAACATTAGAAAGTCCCATTGACAGTCGGGTAAAAAAAACGCTGCGAGATCGCAGCGTTAAAATAACGCAAGTGGGTAAGTGTATGAAACCAATGATTTACAACGCTTTCCTTCCAATCTGCGATGTTTTCACTGATGAGATGCTGACAGGATAAAAAATGGCAGCATGCTCTATCTTTCTGCGATATGCGATTTTTTTTTCCTCTCTCCTGTTTCTCTATGGAGGCTTCTTTTTATCCGTCGCTGTGCAACGTTGCGATGCAATGCGATTTTAACAATAGAAAGTCCCTTTGACTTCCGTTTTAAAAAAGCATGATTTTTTTCGCATGATTTTAACGCGGCGGCAGCGATGCAGGAATGTTCTAAAAAAAAAGGATCACAGGCGCTCAAAAATCGCCCAAACATGCGCTGTCCATTTTCAATCTCGTGGCCTCTGTTGCAGAACTGTCAGCGTTCTATTGGTGCTTCTGCGCATGCACAAGCACCATTGACACTTTCCTATACTGCAGTGTTGAGGACTGTGCAAGCACAAGGGAGAAAACAGCAGATTGTTGGAAAGTTCAGGTAGTTTCACACCTGCCCTCGGGGTTCTGCTTTTCTGCTCCATTCAGGGAAAAGGAAATCCCTGCAGCCGAACGGCTCCGTCTCAGGATGGAACCAAACAGAGCCAAATGGACCCCATTGACTATATTGGGGTCCGTTCAGTTTCCGCCCAGCTGGTATTTTGAGCCGGATCTGCGGCGGAACCTCAGAACAGAAGTTCCAATGCAGATGTGAAACCGGTATTCCTGTATCAACGTCCCAATACACATTAGAGTTTAATCACTGAAACCCGCCAGTAATGGTGGGGCCACAAGACTCTCTAATGTGTATGGGGCCGCTCAACCTTTCCCTTACACATGATGTCGGTGGAAAGAAGGATCTAGGATGTTAAACAATGCCGATTCTGTTGATAAACTGGCACCAGCGACTTACGGCCCATTTACATGAGCAGATAATTGCTCAAAGCATCTCAGCTACTTAAATACCAATTATGTATGTTAACGAAGCCTTCACTGAGGGCATGCTAATAGCCCGAGGCTATAAGCTGCTCTCAGATGCTTTATTCTGCATGGGGGGAGGGAGAGAATCACTTGATTTTAACGATCAGCAAAAAGAGCCCAAAATGCGGGTGCCCTGCGCCCATTTACAGGCACCAAATATTGCTAAAACAATCGCCGATTAGCAAAGTTTTAGCGATAATTGTCCAGTGTAAATGGGCCTTTACCTCCCTAAACACATGAACGTTCAGCCGACCAAACACTGTTGCATCGGCAACTTGGTGAAAATGGTTGCTGGATGAATGAGTCAGTTGTTGAAGGTGTATGGTCCACTCTACTCAATTACCAAAAAGGTAGATATTGGAAACACAGTTGATTTTCATACTACGTCATGTCAAGGCATGGAGAGTTAGGATAAGTGGGATTGTGGGAGACGGCTACAGTTGGCAAGGTGCAGAGCCCACTATTCAGATAGAAAACCTTCAGGCGAACAGATTACTGTTCATGGGAAGATGAAAACTACCCAAATCTACGTTATTTCACCAAAAATGAGCACATTATTGTTTGAGCTAATCATGGCTTACGAACTTCAGTTGAAGCATACTTTGTCAGATTCTTAAAGGGAACCTGTTGGTGGGTGGGCCTGGATCGACTCTTCTGGCCGGAGTCTTTTGAATATAGCCACCCACCCTGGCTGCTAAGTAGCATGTCATCCACGCATGTGCCGATAGGCTGCGCAGATGATGTATCGCCTTTGGGAGCAGATTAATTGTTGCATGCGCTGGTCCGCAATCTTCCAGCGCATGCGTGGATGATATGAGTACTAAGCAGCCAGCGTGGGTGGGCTTATTCTAAAGACTCCAGCCTGAAGAGTCAGTTCAGGCTTACCCACCAGACCACACCATGGGAATTACCATACCGCATGGGACATTTTAAAAGATGATTTGCGAAGATATGCATTCATAGGGAAGTATAAGAAGGGTATTTATGGAAATTGCGCTAATCCCTTAGTGTGCTCCTGTAGTTAGTTTAGCGGGGTAAAGAATGCAAAAACTTGGAATAATGCTTTTTGTGGTATCATAAAAAATGGAAGTGGGAGCCCTAGTAAAAAGAGACATTTGTACAGCAACTATATGAAACAGTTTCACATGCAATCATACTCCAGGTAAGTCCTGAAGGTTCATTGAGCAACCAAAACAGGTAGGAACAAAATAGCAGACAGGAAGCAGTTGGCGCAGCTGTGAAGACATTCATGCTACCAGTTCAAATAGGAAGATTATCAAGTCTCGAGGGAGTGCATAGCACCTTGTGTTTTCCATGCAGACTTACAGCAGTATCTAATTTATTGTGATTGCTAACTAGGAGGACCTTACAGCATATTTCCTTGCGCTTATGCCTGGCCGAGCATGAATGTGTTCTGAATGCAAAGAAGGTAGAAAACCGCTGCCAGGACGCCTTACCTCCCCCTCCCAAAGAAAGAGGATCAAGCAGTTGAAGTCCAATTGCCTGATCCTTAGATTCACCAACCAGTGCCATCAGTAGACTGGCATACATATTAGACAATCTGCAGAATAGGTTGAACTATCTAGATCTAAGAAATATAGCCAGCCTATTTCTATGAGTTGACTCACATTTAATCTATTGGACTTGGTATTAGTTTGGATGTGCAATGCTGAAAAGTTTATGATGTAACTTATAATGTATAGTACACAGGGGTGTAGCTAAAGGCTCAGGGGCCCAGGTGCAAAAGTTCAGCTTGCACCCCCACCCTGTACCTGAACCCATACCCATACCTAAACCGTACTGCATACAGCTGCAAGATGAATGTACATACGTAATCTAGCCTCTTGGCATAAGCTTTCCAAACATGGCTCAATTCCTGGACTACGTGAAAATTTGTTTGTAGCCCACTGCCTAAAGCACCATTTACACAGGGCGACTGTTGGGTAAATGATTCCCTACACTCGTCCTCGCATGTACTCGCTCCTGTGCCAGTACAGTTGGCTCGCAGCGGGGCAGCTGAAGGAGATTTCACTCCTTGCTCTCCCGCGCCCCTCTCCATTCACTTAACACAGCGGCCGTTCAGTACTGAACAGCTGCTGTTTACACTGAATGATCATCACGGGGGTCCAATCGGTGACAGACTGAGCCTCCCACAGTTAAGCTTTTACATGCCGCTGTCATATGCAGTATATAAAGGGTTAAACAGCAGGGATTGGCAGTTTCGCCCATCCCCACTATCAGAACAAGTGCCGGGATATTACCAGACAGCCTGGCCTCCGCACCTATGGTCATGAGAGACCCGCGCCGGTATTCTCATGCATTTACAGTAAAAGGGCGCTGCATTCGAAAAACATGGGTGGTCACTCCTGTGCGAAAGCGCTATCTTAAAGAACTCTTACTTATAAGGGTATGCTCACATGTTAAGGAGATGCAGCTGATTCTTGACATATGAGGATACCCTGAATTAACTGAACTTCATTTGTTGTTTTGGCGATCCGTAGAAGCCTTAGGCCTCATGTCCACGGGGGCGGATCGGCTTCCGCATGCAGGAGCCCGCAGTGGAATACGACCCTACCCGTGACCGAGGACACTGCGGGTCTTCTACTTACCCGTCCAGGTCTTCATTTTTTCCACTGCGGATGTGCCGAAGTCTCCACACATGCACAGTGGAGTTTTTTCTCTAAACGTCTGCTTTCCCGCAGAATCTGTGGCCTGTCTGCAATTCAATTGTGGACGGGCTGCAGATCGGACGGCTTTCATTGACTCAATAGGAGCCGTCCGTGCGGGATCCGCAGTGAAATGGAGAATGCTGTGATTTGTTTTCTGGACCAAAAGGTCCGCAAATCAAATCCGCATGTTTTTTTTTCATTTGTGGACACCCATGTTTCCCTATGGGCGGCTTGATTTGCTGATCTGCATGGGTGACACGCGGATTCCGCAAATCAAACCTGCCCATAGACAGTCTGAATGGGGTTGGTGTATTTCTTTGGTTACTTCATTTTGGTCTATTTTTCTAAAAGGGTTTGTCTTGTTTGACTTTCGTTTAGGGGTAATTAACAATGTGTAAGGGCTGTATTGTATTACAAATTTTTGAGCAGATTGGACTTCAGTGTATAGAGCATACAAATAACAACAATGGTGCCGGTCATCCTGATCAACCAGTTGTAGCCTTTATGCCATTTACACATAATAACAGATTGTTCACACTTCTGTTTAGCATTGATTAAGGATACCTGGGATACACAAAAGCTCTTTTGATGTGACAATCAGTGTAAATGAAGAGCATTTTGCATACTTGTAATGCAGGTTGGGGGTTGTGATGGCAGTGGACTAAGGAAACAAACTTCTACAGCAAAATCAAAATTTAACTGTTAGGCTGGGTTCCCACAGGGCCGAAACCCCATTGGACATCTTGCGATCTGGCCGCAGCGAAAAACCGCAAGGTTTCCGCTGGGAAAGCACTGCTTCAAAACCCGCAGCACTTAACCGCGGGTTTTAGAGGGACTTGCCCGCATGCTTTTCCGTTGCGGTCGGCGCTGCCATAGAGAACAGCGTGGCCGCAACGGAGAATAAAAAATAGACATGCTGCAGCCGGGGAATCTCGTCCACATGGCTGGCCAATGACAGGATTAGCGTCCGCAGGCGGATTTTCCGCAGTGAAATTCCGGACGGAATTTCCACGGCAAATCTGCCCTGTGTGAACCCAGCCTTAACATACATCCTTCTCTCCACATAGGAGGTCACTAATACTTAACATTGCAAACACAGGCTCAAATAACTACAACAGGCCAAAAAGTGTCTTAATGCATGAGCAACGAGACTTAACGTCCACAAGGATACAGTCCTATGGGTCTCAGCTATGGCAGTTGTCCTTTATCCTGGTCAAGTACTCACCTTGCCCTCTTCTTATGTCCTCCTGCTTAGCAGACTGTTATTGACATGGAGTGTGGACCCACTGAACCAAGCAACTAGTTTGGCTTTAGGCTACTCCTGGCGTGGCTGGCAGCTGACCCCGGGTAGACAGAGAGGAAAACTAGCCCTTGACTAGTAAGGGAGTTGGGGCTAACCCTGCCTAGAAGCAGGGTAGGCGACCTGATAAGAACGGCCCTGCGATCTTCCTTTTGGGCCTGACGGGACACAGGAGAGAAAGAGACTGGACACAGGGTGCACCAAAGACACAGGACAGAGCTGTACAAACCACAGAACCCGGGATGATGCTGAGACCAGATCTGGCAGCAGACAGACGTGCACAAAGGTAAGGACAGGGACAGACCAGGGTCAGGAACAGGGTACAACAGAAAACAAGCATACACACAGAAAATTGTACAATATGCCAATGCTGGGTAACTGGAGTAGGCACACTCCAGGCAAAGATACCAAAGTCAGGCAGCAGCAAACATAAAAGGCAAAGAGTAGACTAAGAAGACAGGAGTACTCTGTAGGGATGAAACCACAATGCTGGAGGCAACTTATTAACATGGCCCCCAGGAAATGATCTGCATCTTTTCTGGCAGTCACTTGCGGGAGCATGGTCAGCAACTCATCTGCGCCTCTCTTCACAACATACCACCATCTTCCAATGGGTCTTTGCTATTTGCTGGACCTCTACATTATAATTTACCTGTTGTGGTAGCAACCACAGAAGACTTTTCCTCAGACATCTGCTGACTCCTATAATGTCATCTGCGTAGAACTTTTACACACTCCCCTGATCATCTGATCTCCTCTCAGCATGTGAGCTTCTGGTCATCAGATCCATCTACTCCCTGTGCCCCTGGCCATTCCCCAGCAAGAGGAAGTGGCCACATGTGTGGCTGACACCGTTCTCACTCTGCTGGCGTTGCTTTGCAGTATCCACTCATCTTTCTTTGACAGCTGGCCTCTGCCACTTCAACGGGCCACTGTGCTGAACTATACGTCACTTAAGCCCCATTTACGCCAGCCGAGGATCGCAAAAAAATCGCTAATCGGAGATCATTTTAGCGATAATCGGTGGGTGTAAATGTGCGCCCATCGTCTGATTTTCGGGCACTGCTGGCTGATCATTAAATTCAGTCCAACATAAAAATCATGGCTCACTTTTATCAGTAGTTCTCCACGGGGAGTGCTGATAGCATTGTTTCCCCACGGAGAACAAAGAATATGAGCGAAGACAATAGCCTCAGGCTATTAGCTGTGTTCAGTGAAGGCTTCATTTGCATACATAATTGGTATTTAAAGGGGTTGTCCCGCGCCGAAACGGGTTTTTTTTTTTTTCAATAGCCCCCCCGTTCGGTGCGAGACAAACCCGATGCAGGGATAAAAAAAACGGGTAGTACTTACCCGAATCCCCGCGCTCCGGTGACTTCTTACTTACCTTGTGAAGATGGCCGCCGGGATCTTCACCCTCGGTGGACCGCAGGTCTTCTGTGCGGTCCATTGCCGATTCCAGCCTCCTGATTGGCTGGAATCGGCACACGTGATGGGGCGGAGCTACGAGGAGCCGCTCTCTGGCACGAGCGGCCCCATTCAGAAGGGAGAAGACCGGACTGCGCAAGCGCGTCTAATCGGGCGATTAGACGCTGAAGATTAGACGGCACCGTGGAGACGAGGACGCCAGCAATGGAACAGGTAAGTGAATAACTTCTGTATGGCTCATAATTAATGCACAATGTACATTACAAAGTGCATTAATATGGCCATACAGAAGTGTATAACCCCACTTTGTTTCGCGGGACAACCCCTTTAAGTAGCTGAGTAGCTACTTAAATAACAATTAATTTTTATGCAAAATGATCGCTCAAAGCTGTCACTCAAACTTTTCTTTGAGCGATCATTGTCCCATGTAAACCAGCCTTTAGCTAGTGAGAGATAAAATATCTCTCAATAGACCACAGCTGTTATCTCCACAGGAACTAGCAGATAACATTGTAACCTACTGACAGACAGCTGCAAAGATAACAATGCAGCTGTGTGCACAACTGGGCGTGTGATTAATCACATGCTGGGCTTTGCAAACAGCTTATCATCTTCTAGCAAATGAAGATGATAAAGTGTTAATGGCTATTTATGCAAATAGATCGTAAACTCTTTCAATTTTTCAGTCATTTGAAAGATTATCTTTGCATGTAAATGGGCCTTTACAAATGCTCAAATTCACAGCAGGTGGTGCCACTATTAGGCTCATTAAAGGGGTTGTCCCACTGACTGAAGTACAAGCACTGGTCTATTTCCTACAGCCCCACTGAAATTAATAGATTGGTGATGTGTATGTGTGACCATTGCTCATTCATACCAGCGACTCCCATAGACTCCTATGGGAGCCGGCCGGCAAAGGGGGGTGGAGGGAGGAGGAGCGGTATACTCGCAGTTGCTATTTATTTACCTGATTTAATGCTCAGGTTTAGCGCGGCTATCTGAGCGTTAAAACGACCCTCGTGTGAAAGAGCCCTCAGGATGTCCACTCTTAGGATCAGTAGTGGTTCAGGCAATTAGATCCCCACTAATTAGCTACTTATCCCCTAGCCTGGGGATAGAGAATAATTTCTATTGGTACAACAACCCCTTTAATCCTCATTAGTACTATGTTTTAACTATTTCCTTTCTAGAATGCACAGTTTAGAGGGAACACTGAGTATAATACATTACCAAGTAAAACTGTTAGGCATTGATGTGGCCAGTAGATGCGTGAGGGCACACACACAATGTGACTGGGCTCAGGATGCCCTCGACAGACCACCAGTAGAGAAGATCATCTGATTGTCCCACAAGCATGAGAAGCTTCAACTGCTTTTTTGTCTGCCATCCAGAGGCAGGTGGCACCATTGTTACATCCCTGTGTCTGTTGGAACCATTTCCAGGCACTTTGCTGAAGGACATTGGGTCTCATGGCGCCCATTACGTGTGCTACCTTTGACACCCATCCACTTTCACCTCCGCTTGCAGTGGTGTCATGAATGACAAAACTGGACTGCTATGCACTGCAACCGGGTTGTCTTCAGCAACAAATCCAGGTTTTGTCTGGGCACTGATGACGGCCGTGTTCATGTCAAGAGACCTAGGGATGAGCGCCTCAACCTTGACTTTGGTGTTGAGTGGCACACTGCCCCCACTGCTGGTGTGATGGTCTGGGGGGCATCGCATACGACAGTCAGTCACCTTAGTAATGCTACAAGGGACAATGACAGCTTAGCGATATGTTCAAGACATCCTGCAGCCACATGTGTTCCTCTCATAGCGGCTTCCACCAGGATAATCCCCAGCCGCACACACAAGGGGTAACAGGAAGCCCCCACAACATTGTCACACTACTGTGACCTGACAAGTCGCCAGCTGTAGAGCTACCAAAAATTATGCCAAGAAAAACAGCAGTTGTGATGCTTGTTTTAAAAGCAACGTCATACATTTTCAAAGGACAAATTCTACCAGGTGAACAGAATAGCCAAGCACGGACCTTCTCCAATGAAAAGCAGTAGAGCTACAGTTGTTTCTTGTACTTTAGAAAAATGTTCATTTTGGGAGGAGGAGGAAACATGGTGGAAGCAGAAGAAGGAGAGCAGCAGCACCACCAGCAACAGCACCTTGAGGGCAGAGTGCGCTCCTCGTGGAAACATGAGAGCTATAACTCCATATTTCCATATTAACATATTTTGCATTTGGGGGATAGTAGGAGGAGAAAATATGGTGGAAGCAGGAGAAGAGCAGTAGTGCCACCACCACAACCAGCAGCATGGTGGTATGTTGTGAGGAGAGACGTAGGTGAGCGGCTTCATGGCACAATGTGGTCTTTGATCTAAATCTATATTCAGTCATATGTGATTAAAAACTGCCAGTTGGGTAACTAATCAGTGGAATGTGCCAGGGGGTGAAAGCATGGTTCATTTTTTAATAAAAATCAGGCAATCCACAGTGTACAGGCGGATACATCTGTCAGTTATCGCACCCCCATCTATGCTGAATACGCTTTCTGATAGCACGCTGGCAGCGGGGCAGGCAAGCACCTATAAAGCATGTTATGCAACCTCTCGTTCAGCTTAGACACCCTGAAGTCAAGGGGCTAACGCCATGTCCGAGTACATCCACATGGGAACTGACATACTCTTGGACCATCACGGATAAGTGCTGCCTGTGACAGTCAGTCCTACCCTTTCCTATTGTTGCAGGTTACGAGTGATGAAAAAAACTATGCCACACCATTGTTAGACTTTCCTGCCACCAGTGGTGGTGCTGCTGCGGTGGCTTCCTGCTCATCTGCCATAAGTGATCCATTGCAAATGCATCCCCGTGGCCATGGGGAAATCTTCTGCTCAAGCTGCTTAACAGTCTATCCTGATACTGCTGCATTTTGAGGTCCCTCTCCATTACCAAAATCAGATTTGTTTTTTGGCCTTGTAGTGGGGATCAAGAAAGGTGGCCACCCAGTAATGATCTGATGCTTTGATGTGGGCTATGTGACAGTCATTTTGCAAGCACTGCAGCATAAAAGCACTCATATGCCTTAAAGTGAGACTGAGGGTCAGGCCTAAGAGTGTCCTCCGGCTGGTCCTGCCATCCACATAAAATAGCTGGAGTTAGTGATGGATGGAAGGAACATTGCAAAAGCCCATTCCTTGCCTCTGAACCTATATTATACCCCTCAGTTTACTCCTCTTCTTCCTCCTCTATGCTTCTCCCATGGAGAAATATGTTGGCGAAGACACTCCCTTTTCTTGCCCAAAGCCACCCTGCCTGTGGTGTTTAGTAATGTTGGACTTGCCAGACAATTGGGAGACTGGTATACCTTCCTCCTCCTCCTGGGATGACAACAACACATCATTGTCCTTAAGCAGGACAACAGCAGGCAGACAACAGGAATGGTCATACAGATTAGTACGTCATCATGGCTGACCATTTTGGTCTCTTCCTCAAAGTAGGCTAAAATGGCACAAACATCTTTGATCTGCATCCATTCCACAGGTGCCAAGAGACCAACCCTGCACACACCATCTGATACCCCATAATCGATCTCTGCAGCTGGCTAAGCCCCTGCAACATATGCTATGTGGAATTCCACCATGTTGGTACTGTACGTCAAAGATGAGGCAGTTGGGTGGTATGCCAAACTGTTGCTGCACTTCCGCCAGATGAGAGGCGGCTGGGTGTGAACGCTGAAAGTGCGAGCCGGGTTTCTTTGCCTTTTCCAGCACTGGATGTAAGCCTGGGTAATTGTTTAGGAAGCGCTGCACTACCAGGTTCATCCTATAGGCCGGGCAAGGTATATGTGTGTGGGATACTTTATTACCCACATGGCAGGGCAGGGATGGCTTTTTGGGCAAAGAAATTGCAGCTGAGCATCTGTTACTGTGGGTTAGCGCAGAGTATGTTGTGGAAGGTGCCTGTGTCCACTAGCCTGAAAGACAGCGTTTCCATTGCAAGCAGCTATGCCAAGCTTGCCTTCGGGCTCTGTGCTCCTGGATGCTTGGGGTGACATTTTTTTACATGCCCATAGTTTGTGGATGGAGGGCTGGCTGCTGACCTGGGACACGTTGGAATATAAGGTAGATGTCAAAGTCAGTAAACATCGTAGTATCTTCTACTCACTCTGCATTTCCCACTCTTGGCTCTGAAGTCTGTAGTAGTAGGCATGCTACTGCCCTACACAAAACTGCCTCTTTGTGCTCAGAGGCTATTGCATGACCAGGTAGGGAGACGGAGGAAGAGGCAGCTATAGCTGCGGAAATTGGAGCAGAGTGAGGGTGGCGCTTTGCCCTCTTACCCAAGTGGGCTCTCCAAGGCAGTGAGTGGTGGGAGTTCACGTGGCTGTTCATACACGTTGTGTTGAGGTTGTTTATAGTCTTGTCTTGTCTTAAATGCTTATCGCAGATCTTACAGAGGACCATTCTGTTTGTCATTACCTGTGGTTTCAAAGAATACCCAGGCTGCCAAAGTCTAGTGAGTAGACCTAGCCGTGGGCCTGATGTTGGTGTTGCTGTGACTAGTAGTAGCTGATAGTGACGGTACAGCTTGTATGGTTTTTTTGTGACACCCTACTCTCTGTCTTAGCATGTTGCTGCCCCGCAACATCCTCCTCCCATTGCAAGCTGCTATCATGACTCTCCCTGTCTGTCCATGTTGAGTCAAGCACCTCATCCTCTCCCACCTCCTCTTCATCATCTTTCTGCTTCTGAGTGGATTCTATGTCACAGTGGGCACCGTAAAATGGTACCTCCGTTTCCACACCCCTGAGTACACATTGCCTGACCACATGCACTGACCCACCCTCATGTGGTTGGGCATCAGTGCATTCAATGCTGTGGTCTTCTCCATCTAGTTGTTTGGACTGCACCATTGATATCCATGACACTAAATGATCAAAAGGCCACTCAGACTGATCCATGTGGACCGCTTTGGAGGGTACAGGAGATACCTACTTCACCTATGGGGTGAGGTAGAGGAGGGATGCTCATGGTGACTGGTGCAGACTAACTGCTGTGTGCCTGCGACTGGGAGGAAGAGGAGGTTGTGGTATTTAAGGCCTGCTGTGTCACCCACGACCTGTTCTGCAGGTTGTGGATGTAACATATCGGCAGAACCATTTCTAAGTATTGGCGGTGGGCTTGCCTCAACTCCTGGAGAACGTAGAACTGTTGCTTCAAAAGCCATTTGAAGTGCCAACTAGGTCCACCCTCTAGGCAACACCACCACTACCGACACGTCCCCTTGCTTTTGCAGAAACCGAGAAACAGGCCTTTAGCCGAAGAGACAGCAGGGTACAAGATGGCAGTGGCTCACGGTGGCTCTACCGTCTTCTTTCCTCAAAGGCTGAAGTGTAACCCGGCTCAAGCACTAGCAAGGGATATAAGATTTTAGCAGGCTTGATAACTGCAATTTAGTCCTGGGTTATAATCGTGATGCCAGTGGCCCTAGAAGATTCATCAGTTACTCACAATGAATAAATAAGTTCACACACAAACAAAATGCTTTTCAGAACCAGGGACACGGCGGTTTTCTTTTACTCACATCACATTCCAACTTTGATTTTCCCATGTAAGCAAATTTACTAGTGCTTCTTAACATGAAGTTATAGTCTTGGGAAGAGTTTCCTGAACTCTATTTTTCAGAACACATTTGACAATAGACGGTTCTTCTCCTAAAGCGCACACATCCTCAGTCCCTGTTATCTGAAAGGCACTTGCTTAGGTTACACGGTCTCTCATATCACTCTCACTTTAGCCATTAACTGTAACAAACTTCTACGCCCCCCCCTTCATATGCGGTTTAGCAGGGGTGCGTACAACTCTTGCGTTTCCATACTGACTCTTCAACAGCATCTCCTGCAGTTTTATTCCCAAAGGAGACAAACGTTCCAGCAGCAGTCACATAGCCACGGCAGGAGCATCAGCGCGTCTCTCCTGCACGCACCTCCTTCTCTGACGACACACACCACAACACTCTCTCTCACTAACTAACTCCTCCCTCTTCTACTCAAACAACCGATCATAACACACTGACAAGACAGAAAGACAAACAAACTCACAAAAGATAGCGGGACCCTACTCTGGGCCACTACAGTTTCTTCATGTTTGTTTTCTTTATTTTTTATTTAGTACTCTTTTTGGTTTACTTTTTTGTGTGATTTTATGTAACTTTTTAGCGAAATTTGTAGCTGACAGAAAACTACAGGTAGCTGCGTAAGGGCTGCAGATAATTTGTAGTGGTCGAATTCCCGACTTTGAACAACATTTGAGGCCACTGACACACACTAGGTGTATTTGCTGTTTCCCTGTTTGAGATTCTTTTTGGCTTATTTTCACCAATAACCACCAGCAACTAACTGCACTGCAATCCCTGGGTGGTACAATATGTGAGAACAGAAGGCCACAGAGTATAGATTGTATATTGTGAACTGTCTCTGTTTTGTGAAACGTAATTTAAGTCCCCTCACCCCACTGGTAGCTGTGTGAGGCCTGCCAATAATTTGTAATGGCCAGACTTGCGAATTTGAACAACGTCTGAAGCCACAAACACAGAACTGCAATATTCCCTATGCCAAAGTGTAATTTGCCTGTCTGCTTTGCAGATACATACGGTGACAGCAGCAGAAATAACCGCTCTCCCAATGTACAGACAGCGTTTTGTAGCAACTTTCTCTGCTCCCTCCAATAGAACCCTCTTTAACCTCTCTGCTGATATACAAGCTTTCACATCCAGCAGCAATATATCTTTTGTAGGATATCTGTCCGTATTAACAACTGACCACATGTTATATAGATATCTAAACGTTATGCAGCTTCTCTGTCCTGTTCTCAACTGTAAATTGGTCGCTAGTTATACTGTGGCTATGTTATATTTGGCTAGGTCATGTCATGGCGGTGTCCAATGAAACTGATGCCCATTTGCAAGATGGAGGACACATTTGGCTGCTGATTGGCAGCATTTTGACCTTTGTAGCAGGCATTTTGGGAATTTCGATTTTACTGCAACTTTTCATCAAAAATTAGGTCAGACTTACTTGATTCAATTTTGCAAAAATTGGGTTAATTTTTCCATCCAGCCGATCAAGATGAGCCACACTATTTATAATGCTATATATAATTATATGCAGTAAAATCTATTTTGAACGACCAGTTAACTACCCCAAATGGTCTATTAGATGGGTGTTTCTCTTCATGGGAACACCAATGTACAAAGAGCCTTTTGGGGACGTTTCACTGTATGTATTAAAAAATAATAAAATTTCCATATTAAAGAGGACCAGTGATTCCTCCTGACATGTCTAATTTAGTCAATACTGTACTTGCCCTACCCATACAATAATTCTAATACATCTTCTCTTAGGACTTTGCATTTTGTCATTCTTTATGCTCTTCTATTCCTCCTGGAAATGTGTAAATAGATTTACAACTGGGCGTTAACATTCCCCTTGTCAGAGGCATATGTACTTACACATTCTGACACTGTCCAATCAGAGCTGAGAATTTCAGACTGTGTAGGGACACACCCTATTGACAAATGGA
The DNA here is from genome assembly GCA_035609135.1 of Eleutherodactylus coqui. Lineage (NCBI taxonomy): Eukaryota > Metazoa > Chordata > Amphibia > Anura > Eleutherodactylidae > Eleutherodactylus > Eleutherodactylus coqui. Next base: position 153,175,305 of record CM069413.1, on the reverse strand, counting down.
CTGGTAACACCTAGTTGTCAATTTATTTATATATTTCCCGTAGGAATAACAGAGGGAAAATGCAATGCAGAATTCTAAAAAAAGAGTTCAGAGAATTGTTATTTCATTGGGTATACAAGTATTTTCTAAAACAGATATTTCAGAAGGTATCACAGCTGGAAACACGTGGTCTGGCTAGCCACATGAGGGCAAAACACACTCACCTGCAACAACTAAGTGATGTACCTACTTAATTGTGCAGCCATTAGCTGCTGATGGATGTTGTCTGACCACAATCGGCCCACCGGACCATTTATTAGTTGGTCCATGGCACTCTGCTGCTAATTGAAGGTGATGAAATAAAGTCCCAACCAACACAGTAGAAGACAGAGCTCTACAAACAATAATGCTGTCAGTGCTCAAACCCGGGACCTCCCAAACTCCAGACATCAGCACTCCTTGCTGAACTATCTGGCCTCTGGATAGCTCCCTTGCTAGACGTTAACCTTGCTCATAATCCTGGTCTGTTCCCCTGTCCTGGCCCTGCTTTGCTGATAATTAGGCTCATTATAAAAACCTGACCTTGCCACTGCGCCAGCACAAGATTATTGTGCTCCACAGCTGTGATCTAGCTCCTCTTCTCCTTTTCCGCTACAAGTGACTTCAAGACTTCCTGATAATGACTCCTGGCTTTCCTCCCCAAAATACTACCAACCCCCTCCATCTGTACTGTGACTCGAGACTTCCTGGTAATGACTCCTGGCTGGCTATCCTGACTACTCTCTAGTGACCTGCACTGCTACTACACCTGCAGTTCCTATCCAGTGCCGGAAGATACTACAAATGCTCTTAAAGGGAGTTATTTTATACTGGCAATCCATACTCATGTGACGTTTTGGTCCTATAAGGACCTTTATCAAACACTAATTGTCATGTTGGTGTAAGGAAAGATGGTAATGAAAGAGAGATGAACGCTATATAAATCTGGACCACGGTCACACAAGTGCTAAAAAGACCAGCCAACTCAATACGAAATGGACGTTAGCTGCCTTTGACAGGTGACAATAGGCTGCAAAGGCTGGGATCAGAGATAACTGGATGCCTGTTCATGCTGCTGCAGTATCCCATAGGGAGACCCCGAACACCTGGCATACGTGCGGAGCTGGGAGGGTAGAGTGCTGACTTACCACGGTGCCACTTATCATGCTCCATTCCGGAGAGACACACGCAGCCAAGGCCAGAGCAGTGCTGAGCCAGACCCGGGCACCCCTAGGATAGGGACGCCCAATATACTGAAGGACAGGGAGACAATTGTCACACGTGATGCCACCGTTCCTGCATATGCCGGCATGACCCTCGGTGGATAAGAAATGCAGCCACAGACAGCTCTTTAGTACCACAGGTCTCTGGGAATGGTCAGAGCCCGATAAAAAGTTTACTTGAATAAAGAGTAACACAATAAAACGCAGTTCAATCAAAGACTTCACAGTGCAGGTAAATGAACAGGCCTCAGAGATTATTAACTTGCAGTACCTCCACACGCTCTTCCAGACTTAAAGATGCACGTGTGTCAACAGAGATTAATGACTCGTAGTACCTCCCCCAGCGTTAAAGACGCGTGGGTGTGACAGACAAACAGGGTGTACCTCTATACAGTGATCCAGACTTCAGACGGCCACGTAGGAAAATAATGAACCGGATAGTACCTCTGCACTGGGCCTTGTAGAAACAAGTTAGACTTACTGCTGCACTCTCTCTCTCTTTCTTGGAGATCACTCCATTAGGATACAATCACATGCAGAATGGGAAATCTCTCCTTTTCCTCCATGCTTCAGCACATGAGGACTGAAGGTGTCCCCATGTGCCCGGACCTCCTGTTCCATCAAACTCCTGAAGACATGGCCTCTCTCTCTCTTTCCCGCTCACAATCACTCATATTTATATCCTCTCTCATACCACATGACATGACATAACTTGATACATTTACATGCAGGCTTTGGATTTTTGCAGACATTAACCTCTCAAGCACTGCAGCTGTGCAACACATACTGCAAATGGCAAGACAGGCTTTCCACAGTGCATCTACATAAGACAAACATGTATGACATTTATGGAGGGGACCAGGATGACGTTCTGGGCCACTACACTGCTCTGGTATATAAGGCCATTGTTGTTGAAGTAATGGTATTTGGTGGACACAAGTTGGGATCTACTGTTCCTGCAAGTGGGAGACAAGAATAAAAGCTGCCCCTGTAATTCCCTTTCCTAGATGTTCCATGTTAGGCAGCATTTATTTATACAGAGCGTCTAGAGGGTAATAATCACCCAGCAAGTCGTGCTGTTTATTTTCACACCATTTTCAGGCTCTTAGATAATACTCTTTCTTGATCTGTCGTTCTCGCCACGAGAGCAACATTACAGTCACTTCATTGTTCACTCATTTTGCAGGAATAAAATACTCAGTTAGATATAAAATTGTGCAAAAGACAAACGAATCTTACATTCACATCATCTGCAGGAACAGTCAATGGCGATGCTGTGAACTATACACGCTGAGCGAGCGCGCAACACATACTGCGCAAATAATAATAAAAAGCAATGATTACTGAATCGTATTAAAGTGGTTTTCCAGGCAAATACTATTGATGACTAGAGATGAGCGAGCACGCTCTGATAAGGCAGTTACTCGAGCGAGCATCGCTCTTCTCGAGTAACTGCATTCTCGTCCGAGCAGGCTCGGGAGGCGGAGGGGGATAATGGGTGGGAGCGTGGTGGGGAAGTGAGGGATCTATCTCTCTCTCCCTCCCGCTACCTCCCGCCGCCCCCCGCTCACCCCTGCTGTTCCCCCAAGCCTGCTCGGACGAGAATACGATGCTCGCTCGAGTAACTGCATTATCCGAGCGTGCTCGCTTATCTCTATTAATGACCTATGCTAAGAGGAATTTGAATGTGCCCTGAGCCGAAAAAGTGTGTGAAAATAAACGGCACGGCTTGCTGGGTGATTATTATAGCCTAGTCATTCTGTATAAATATATACTACTTAAAAGGGTTGTCCAGGTATAACATTTTTTTAATATGGTCAGGCATGTGATAAAAAAAACCAAAAGAACCTCTTTTCTTCCCCCAGAAAACAGTGGAGCGGCTCTGGCGGAGATCCAACTGTCAGCAAAGACAGGTGACCGCTGCAGCCAATCAGAGGCCATAGCATCACCGCCAGTTTTCCTGGCATCTTAGGCGCCATGATGCCAGAAGAATCAACTTTATTCACTTCACCTGTCGGTGGTTTTCTGGTTATGGCTTTATATATACAGATAATCCCCTACTTACGAACAGGTTCCGTTCCAGATTCGTAAGCACATTTGTTCGTATGACTGAACAAATGCAGAATTGACAGCGGTATTTAAAGTGTTAACAGCTCCAATGAGCGGTGCGGCTTATTGGAGCTGTTGCAGGCTGTAAGAAACAGCTTGCACCCGACATCCGGGATCCCGTACGACCTCCCGCAATAAGTTTTTTTTTTATTGCCTTCCTCTGGATCAACAAGGGGGAAGGGGGTTTGAAACAGGTTGATCTAGATGCACATTGTCTTCATAAAGCCTAGCATACTACATTACTATGTTAGATCGCGGGATGCTGTGTGGTTGCTACGGCAGCCGGGGGCCTTCTGAAAGGCCCCAGGGTTGCCTATGCAGAATGCCTATAAAGCCGTGGTGCCTATGGCACGGCTTGATAGAATGTCTGTCTGATCGCTGTACATAGCATTACATCATACTTACAGACAGGTTTGTTCGTATCTAGCGAAGTTTGTAACTCGAAAGTTCGCAAGTAGGGGAGTATCTGTATTGTATGTGCTTAAATAGCAAATTAAATCATCTGCAAGAAATGGCTGCTACTCTGTTTCCCTGAAAATAAGACATACCCTGAAAATAAGACATAGCAGGATTTTCCAGAATTTTTGAGGATGCAAAATGATTTTTCAGGCTTTTTGAAATATAAGCCCTACTTCAAAATTAAGCCCTGCTAACAGTTAATTTAAAAAAGTCAATTTAAATAGTGTCCAGGCAACTATACATGTAAAAAAAGTTAAACCTTTTTGAACAAAACGTAATATAAGACACTGTCTTATTTTCGGGGAAACACGGTAGATCATTCAGAGATGTGCAGATGGATCATGTTTATACATTCATGTATTCAGTTACTGGGAAAAACATAGACTATTTTCACATCTGCCCTTATGTTCAAATTCGGAAAAAGACTAGTTATTTGGAGACAGTTTACCATCTCGCTACAAGCCCTGTGAATCAAGATGTCATTGTGAGTTGAAATGATGTTCTCCTGCCTCTACTGACTGCATCTGATGGTGTCAGTTTATACTCTAAGGCCACCTTCATAAATAGCCAAGTGACCTATAAGTGTGGTTTTGGAATGTAGAAGGAAACCAATGCAAGAACAGGGAGAGCATGGAAGAATGAGAATATACAAAAACAGTGTGAACATGCAACAATGGGGAGAATATGGAAGAATAAAGAGGACATGCAAGCATGGGAAGAAAGTGCATAAATGAGGTGAAGTGTGCAAGAGCAGAGGAGACATGCAAGAATGGGAAGAACTTCTTAAGACAAAAGAACACATGCAATACAAGTGCAAGCATGCAATAAGAGGGATGATGTTGAGATCAGGGTTCTGTGGGGCTATATCATCACTTCCAGGACCAGAGGCGTAAGTTAAAGCTTCTGGGCCCCAATGCAAAACCTGTAACAGGGCCCCCAACTGTAATGCTTTATTCATAGTATTGGGCTACGTATATGAAAAAGAGAGGTCTTATGGGCCCACTAAGGCTCTGGGGCCCAGGTGCAACCGCATCCCCTGTAGTTACGCCCCTGTGCAGCACTCCTAACATAGTAACATAGTAACATAGTATGTAAGGCTGAATGAAGACAATGTCCATCTAGTCCAGCCTGTCTATCCTCCTGTGTTGATCCAGAGGAAGGCAAAAAACCCCAAGGGCAGAAACCAATTTAGCCCTTTTGGGGAAAAAATTCCTTCCCGACTCCCTAATGGCAATCAGACTGTTCCCTGGATCAACCCCTAATAGTTCCTACCTGCCTGTATACCAGGATTGACAATTAACCTAAGACTTGTATCCTATAATATCCTTCCTCTCCAGAAAGACATCAAGTCCCCTTTTAAACTCCTCAATGGATTTTGCCATCACCACTTCCTCAGACAGAGAGTTCCACAGTCTAACTGCTCTTACAGTAAAGAATCCCCTTCTATGTTGGTGATGAAACCTACTTTCCTCTAATCGTAGCGGATGTCCTCTTGTTACCGTCGTGGTCCTGGGTGTAAACAGATCCTGGGAGAGATCCATGTGTTGTCCCCTCATGTACTTATACATGGTTATTTGGTCACCTCTTAGCCGTCTTTTTTCCAGGGTGAATAATCCCAATTTGGATAGCCTCTCTGGGTATTCCAGTCCCGTCATTCCATGTATTAGTTTTGTTGCCCTGCTTTGAACCCCCTCAAGCACTGTGACATCTTTCCTGAGCACCGGTGACCAAAACTGTGCGCAGTATTCCATGTGAGGCCTGACAAGTGCCTTATATAATGGAAAGATAATGTTCTCGTCCCTCTCCCCTATACCTCTTTTAATGCACCCCAAGACTTTATTTGCCTTTGCAGCAGCTGTCTGGCATTGGTTACTCCAGTTTAGTCTACTATCCACTAGTACCCCCAGATCCTTTTCCATCTCACTTTTCCCTAGTGGTACCCCATATAGTGTATATTGGTGACATCCGTTCCTCCTGCCCATGTGCATAGTCTTACATTTTTCAACATTGAACTTCATTTGCCATTTTTCTGCCCAGGCCCCCAGCTTATCCAGGTCCGTTTGTAGCCGCACATTGTCCTCCGTTGCATTAATTATATTGTATAATTTTGTGTCATCTGCAAATATTGATATTTTGCTGTGCAGCCCCTCTATCAGGTCATTGATAAATATGTTGAACAGAGTGGGGCCTAATACTGAACCCTGTGGCACCCCGCTAGCGACTGTGGTCCAATCAGAGTACGAACCATTTATTACCACCCTCTGTTTTCTATCTCTGAGCCAATTTTTTACCCATTTACACACGTTTTCGCCCAGTCCGAGCTGCCTCATTTTGTATATTAGCCTATTATGTGGCACGGTGTCAAAAGGCTTTAGAGACGTCCAGATATACAAGATCAATAGATTCTCCCTGGTCCAGCTTAGAGCTTACTTCATCGTAGAAACTGATCATATTTGTCTGACATGAGCGACCCTTCATGAATCCATGCTGGTGAGGAGTTATTCCCTTGTTCTCCTTGAGGTACTCATCGATGGCGTCTCTCAGAATCCCCTCGAAAATTTTTCCCATTACTGAAGTGAGACTTACTGGCCTGTAGTTACCAGGCTCACTTTTGCTCCCTTTTTTGTAAATTGGAACCACGTTGGCAATGCGCTAATCCAATGGTACTACACCGATCTTGATAGTGTCTAGAAATATTAGATATAGCGGCCTAGCTATCTCGTCACTTAGTTCCCTTAGTATCCTTGGGTGTAATCCATCTGGGCCCGGCGATTTATCAATTTTAATCTTCTTTAGTCGCTTCCGCACCTCCTCCTGCGTTAGATATGAGATATTTTGTGATGGGTTCATTTTATTCCCCTGCATCTCGTGTGGCATTTCCTTTTCGTTTGTGAATACACTTGAGAAGAAACTGTTTAGTAGATTTGCTTTCCCTCCGTCATCATCAATGGTCTCTCCTGCATTATTTTTTAAAGGGCCAGCGCTCTCCCTGCAAATCCTTTTGCTGTTAATATAGTTGAAAAATAGCTTCGGGTTGTTTTTGCTCTCTTTGGCGATCTGTCTTTCTGCTTCCTCCTTGGCAGTTTTGATCTTATCTTTGCATATTTTGTTTTTTTCCCTGTACAATTTTAGCGCTTCTTCGCTGCCTTCTTGCTTTAGTAGTTTGAACGCTTTCTTTTTTTCATTTATTGCCCCTCTTACCGTCTTGTCGAGCCACATTGGTTTCCTTTTAGTTGAGTTTCTTTTATTTTTAAAGGGAATGAACTGCTCACATGAGGTGATTAGGATCCTTTTAAACTTTTCCCATTTGTCCTCTGTACCGTTATTTTTGAGGATGTTGTCCCAATTAATGTTACCGATAGTAGTTCTAAGCTCATCAAATTTTGCTTTACTAAAGTTTAGTTTCTTTGTCGCTCCCTGATAAGGCTTCTTATTGAATGACAGCTGGAAGTTGATTTTATTGTGGTCACTGTTCCCCAAGTGTCCCTCAACCTGCACCCCCTTTATACGTTCCGGTTTGTTAGTTAGTACTAGGTCCAGAATGGCCCTCCCTCTCGTTGGTTCTTGCACAAGTTGGTTCAGGTAATTGTCTTTAATTACTCTCAAGAACTTATCACCCCTGTGAGATTTGCAGGTTTCCTTCTCCCATGTTATATCTGGATAATTAAAGTCCCCCATGATAATTACTTCGTTGCGGTTTGACACCTCTTCTATCTGCCTTAGTAGTAAGTCTTCAGTTTCTTCTGTTGCTTTTGGTGGTCGATAGAAGACCCCTATCAGGATTTTGTTATTTTTTCCTCCCTGTATTTCTACCCACAGAGATTCCACCTGTTCTTCTCCTACCCCTATATCCTCCCGTAGCCTCGGCTTCAAGTTCGAATTGACGTACAGACATACCCCTCCCCCTTTCTGGTTCCTTCGGTCCCTTCTGAAGAGATTGTACCCCTGCAAATTCACCGCCCAATCGCACTTATCATCAAGCCATGTTTCCGTAATTCCGATTATATTATAATTTTCATAGTCATTCTCACTTCAAGCTCACCCACTTTACCAATCAGACTTCTTGCATTCGTGGTCATACAATTTATATCGTTTTTTTTGTTTTTTAAATTTGTTTTGTTGCTATTCATACTAATGGCTGATCTATCAGTTCTAACTGTACTAACCCCACCCCCTGCTCGACCGCCATTCCCTTTGCTTGGACCCGGGTCGCTAGTTACACTGGCTACCCCACTATTTCTCTTCTTGCCCTCCCCCCCAGTCCCTAGTTTAAACACTCCTCCTTGTTCTTCTTTATGCTGAAGATGGTTCTTAATGACATTGGCTGGATGTTTGGGGTTGTTGTCCTGCTGCAGAATAAATTTGGAGCCAATCAGACGCCTCTCTGATGATATTACATGATGGTTAAATATCACTTGTATTTCTCAGCATTGAGGACACTATTAATCCTGACAGAATCCGTAACTTCATTGGCTGAAATGCAGCCCCAAACTTGCAAGTAGCCTTCACCATGCTTCACTGCTGCCTGTAGACACTCATTATTGTACCGCTCTCCCCCATGCTTCACTGCTGCCTGCAGACACTCATTATTGTACCGCTCTCCACCATGCTTCACTGCTGCCTGCAGACACTCATTATTGTACCCCTCTCCACCATGCTTCACTGCTGCCTGCAGACACTCATTATTGTACCCCTCTCCACCATGCTTCACTGCTGCCTGCAGACACTTATTATACCGCTCTCCACCATGCTTCACTGCTGCCTGCAGACACTCATTATTGTACCGCTCTCCACCATGCTTCACTGCTGCCTGCAGACACTCATTATTGTACCCCTCTCCACCATGCTTCACTGCTGCCTGCAGACACTCATTATTGTACCCCTCTCCACCATGCTTCACTGCTGCCTGCAGACACTCATTATTGTACCCCTCTCCACCATGCTTCACTGCTGCCTGCAGACACTTATTATACCGCTCTCCAGCATGCTTCACTGCTGCCTGCAGACACTCATTGTTGTACCGCTCTCCACCATGCTTCACTGCTGCCTGCAGTCACTCATTATTGTACCGCTCTCCACCATGCTTCACTGCTGCCTGCAGACACTCATTATTGTACCCCTCTCCACATTGCTTCACTGCTGCCTGCACACACTCATTATAGTACCGGTCTCCTGCCCTTCACTGAACAAACTGCCTTCTGTTATAGCTAAAATAGTTCAAATTTTGACTTGTCAGTCGAGAGCGCCTGCTGCCTTTTTTCTGCACCCCAGTTCCTATGTTTTTGTCCATAGTTGAGTCACTTGGCCTTGTTTCTATGTCGAAGGCATGGCTTTTTGGCCATAATTCTTCCATAAAGACCACTTCTGATCAGACGTCTCTGAACAGTACCTGGATCCCACTCATTTCTGTCAGTTTTGAGCTGATGGCACTGCTGGAAATCTTTTGATTTCAAGGAAGTAAACATAATGTGCCCTTCATCTGCTGCACTAAGTTTTCTTGACCGACCACTACAGCAACAGTCCTCAACATTTCCTGTTTCTTTGTGTTTCTTCAAAAGAGTTAGAACAGCACATCTTGAAACCCCAATCTAGTTTGCCTGTTGCTCGCCCAGTTTCAAGCCTCCTACACAGATGTTTCAGTTAATGACTATATTTCAACCTGCATAATAAAAACCGATGATGATTATCACCTGTATGGTATAATTGGTCATTCATATACCTGACTATTATCTTACAGAGTCTCTGACTTTGCTTAAGTGTGCCTAGAAGAATTGATGCTGGTTTGAAGGCGAAAGCTGGTCACACCAAATATTGGTTTGATTCAGATTTCTCTTTTGTTCACTCACTCTGCATTTTGTGATTGTTCCCAGCAAGAGAAACCACGTAATGTTGTAGATATGATACCTTTTAATGGCTAACAAAAATACACAATGTTATAGCGAGCTTGCGAACCTACTCAGGGTCCTACCGCAGGCTGAATGAAATAGATCCGAAGATATCTATCTATCTATCTATCTATCTATCTATCTATCTATCTATCTATCTATCTATCTATCTAAACACTCACATACTTATGACAAGGCACAAACATGGATGTGATTAATTTGCACTTAAAAAAATACCAGAACAGGATGAGTAGAGGAGTAAATGCATACAAAAATGCACAGACATGGTGTGATTAATTTGCAAATTTGGTCCGCAAGCTTGCTGTAGCATCATGTATTTTTGTTAGCTATTAAAAGGTATTATACGTACAAGATTACTTGGTTTCTTTCACTGAGAACAATCACATTTTGCTCTAATGGGCCTTCTAGACAGGACAAATATCGGGCAAACGATGCCCGAGAGTCATCCCCGCACATACTAGCTCCCATGCACCTACACGGGAGCTAGTATTGTTAGCTCTCACAGGCTGGAGGCAAGTTCTTTTCTCGCGCTCCCACGCCACTCTCTATTGATTTAACATAGCGGTCGTTCAATACTGAACAGTAGCTATTTACACTGAATGATGAGTGATCAGCTCATCCTCTATCGTTTACGCAGTATTGATTCAGTATTGAACAGCCGCTATGTTAAGTCAATGGAGAGGGGCGGTGGAGCGTGAGTAGAGAAATCTCCTGCAGCCTCACTGCCCCCCCTGATGGCCGCTCTGTGAGTGAGCCTGTGATACTAGCTCACGTGCAGGACCACGGGAGTGAGGACACACAAGAACGAGTGTCGGGCATCATTTGCCCGACATTCGTCCCATCTAAATGGACCCTAATGGTACTAAACCTCTTTGCATTTTGTTAATTGACAAACATAAGCTATTAACCCTTGCATTTTTAAAGGCATTCTTACTTTGCAGCATATTTTACACACCTGCCTAAAACTTTTGCACAGTACTGTATATATAATTGAAGCCCTTCATTAAAGGATCCTTGATTGTGATTGCTTGAGTACTACTCTTTCATATGCTGCAATATAAAGTTCTGCCTTTATAGATTAAGTACTTGAAATGTGCCTAGCACTGGCTTAATTGCTGCGAGTCCTGAAGAACCTGTGGGAAATATTCAGATCTATTCCTGAGTGTTTTAGAAAGCATTAGTTGGGATGGTTGATAATATCCCTATAGAGCGCAGGGAATGGATACTGTATTTTAGTGTAGTAAGCTTAGAAGGAAAGCAAGGGAAGCAGAGAGATGAAACCTGTAAGGGCTCAGTCACATGGGCGTTTGTACACGCATCTGACAGTTGCGTTTGCGATCCGCATCTATATAGACCCAATGCTTTGCAATGGGAGCGGTCACATGTGCGAATTTTACATGCGCACAAACGCATGCGGCAAAAACTATAGGACACAATGATTCGCAGAACGCATGTAACTGCGTTCTGTGACAAATCGATGTTCTATGTATGTGCCTCTGATTGGTCACAATGCTCAGCCAATCAGAGGCAGCCCATTCAGCAGGCAGGGATTTTAAATTCTCGCCTGCTGAATACTACTGAGAGGAGTTCAGGAGAAAAGCCGTCCGGCCGCGGCTGAGCCCCGGCAGCTGCAAAGAGGTGAGGATCCTTTTTTTTTTTTTTACACATTTTTAAGTATGCCCGTGTGTCTGCGCCCTTTTGTGCGGGTAAACGCTGCTAGCAGTTTTTTTTTGCCATAACGCCAGCTTCAGTCACGAGATTTTTTGAACGTACCAGTTATGCACACAGAAAATCGTGCGACAAAATGCCCGTGTGACTAAGCCCTAAGGGTGCGATCACATCTGCACTGAGGATTCCATTTTCTTGCTTTGTTCGGAAATTCCTGAGTCAGAATGGACGAAACCGAACAGCATCAGGCAGACCCCATTGACTATAATGGGGTCCACACACTTACTGTCCAGCTGTCCGGCTTTTGGATGAAAGAAAAAGCGCTGTTTGTCTGTTCCTCATCCAGTTTCAAACCTCCTACACAGCTGTTTTTCTTTAGAATTTTCAGGCAGATCTGTGCCGAGACCTATGGCCATAGGTTTCAATGCAGATGTGAAACCACTCTTATAAACAGTTTCCTAACTAAATGTCTGTAGCACTGGCATAATATTTGGTAATGGGCTGAAAAGCGATGGTTTGAGCGATAATCATTGTCTAAACATGCGACCATCGTGCACTGCTAGCTGATCGTTAAATTCAGTCCAACCTAAAAATCGTCCTTCAGCCTTATCAGCAGTTTTCCGGGGGTAGTGCTGATAGCATTGTTTCCCGTCGGAGAACAAAGGAGCTGAATGGAGATAAGAGCCCTCCGGCTATTAACTGCTTTCAGCTAAGGCTTCCTTTGCACACTTAATTGCTCTCAAGCAGCTGAATAGCTATTTAATAGTACATGCAAAATGATCGCTCACAGCTGTCACTCAAACTGTTGTTTGAGCGATCTTCGCTCTGTGTAAATGGGCCATTAGACTCTGGATGCTGACAGTTCACATTTCCCTGATTGTCATGCAAAGTGGTCTGTGGGGGACCCCCATGTGCATGGTGATTTGGAGATGGAGCATATGTGTCAGTACGCAATAATAGTATTACTTGGCAGCTGAGGTAGCTGTACAGTTACTTGGCACGCATTAAGTTGCCACTCAGTTTCAGAATGTTGTAACACAGTTTCAAATACTTTGAATAATGTGCCAGTGTATTCCGTAGTACTTGACAATACAGAATCTGGAATCTTGGCAAGACTATCTTTGCTTGCCAGCTCTTGCAGAATTAGTTAAAGTCCCTTTACTAAGCAGAAATGTCTTGGTACACCTCCACTGTCTCTAATTCTTGTGACACAATTTTGAACTTATCATTTATGTGGGATACGTCACAGTCGCTTTATATTCACGGTCTCTTTATATTACTTCTTAGAATCTTCAGGCTGCTTTCACGTGGGCGATTTTCTTGCATTATACACATTAGCAATACACAGTAACCCTCAGCACTAATACACTAATTACCAATACTATAGTATTTCCTATAAGAAACCTCAGTATTTGCATAATTAACATCAGTCACTGTAGTATTTCTCCTTAAAGGCCCATTTACACACACAGATATCTTTCAAAAGATTAAAAGATCAGCGATCGTTTTGCATAAAGTACTAATAGGCACTAATTGCTATTATTACTTTATTAGCTTCATTTGCATACAAATGAGCTTCTGGGAGCTGTTACAGAACTCAGCAGGAGGTCCCAGCTCTGTAATTAGCTTCATTGTTCAGCCACAGGCTCCCCATGGAGAACTCAGCACCATGGACAACAGACACAGAGTATGGTCTTGCTTCTCAGCTGTTCTGCTGGCATCAGCTGAATCAGTTTTCTGTGGGAAGAACACAAGGTGCAGTCCTGCTTATCAGCTGTTCTGCTGAACAACGGTTTTCAAGCAGAACTGAAAACCATCATTCGGTCAAAGAGTGAAAGATGGGCACATTTAGACACAACGATTATTGCTCAAAAGACGTCCTTTGAGCGAATTTGGAGCGATAATTGTTATGCCTAAATGAGTCTTAAAGGGGTTGTCTCAAGGAAGCAGTGATTTTTTTTTTTTGCCCAGTCCCCCTAATTAAGCATACATTACTAAGCCCCCCTGTAAATGACTTTTCTAGCTGGTTTGTACTTACAGTTCCAGCGTTTCAGCAACTTATAAAAATTTTCCCAAGATGGCCGCCGGCTCTTTTCCCATCGCTTGCTGTAGCTCGACGTGCGCACTCCCGAGACACTACCAGCTGTGTCTCCCTGACAACCAGACGCCCCGCAGCCGCCGACCGGACCCCTGGATTGAACGCGGCCGACCACGGCACACAGTCACCCACCGCCAGGCAGCAGGTAACCGGCGCTAGACCCCTGACAACAGACGAAGGCCCCCCCGGCCCAGCGGCAGCCCCCCCGGCCCAGCGGCAGCCCCCCCCCCCCCCCCCCCGGCACAGCGGCAGCCCCCCCCGGCCCAGCGGCAGCCCCCCCGGCACAGCGGCAGCCTCCCCGACCCAGCGGCAGCCTCCCCGACCCAGCGGCAGCCCCCCCGGCACAGCGACAGCCCCCCCGGCCCATCACTTACCTGCGCGGCAGGACGGCAGGACGGCGGGACAGCTGGGCGGCTTCTCGGGACAGCTGGGCGGCTCTGCACCTTCCTCTAACAGAGGATGGTACAGAATGGCCGCTCCAGCGCGCTCCCGAGCAGTGACAGCTCGTCTGCCATGTGCAGAAGAGCTGTAGCGGCGAGCACACTGAAGCGGCTCGTGCTGAGAGGAGAAGACCGGACCGCGGAAGCGCTTCTAGAAAAGCAAGCTGCCAGCGAATTTAGACGGAACCATGGAGACGAGGACGCTAGCAACGGAGCAGGTAAGTGGAATAACTTCTGTATGGCTCATATTTAATGCACGATGTACATTACAAAGTGCATTAATATGGCCATACAGAAGTGTATAACCCCACTTGATTTCGCGAGACAACCCCTTTAAGACATTAGCATCTATATCACTTTCTCATTAAACACCAGCATTCTGTGTCATCTTTCTAAATAAACTTTAGCACATTTACCCAACTATGCTAGATTAGGTTTTTATCCCTCTTACATGTCTGTAGGTTTGTTAAGAAATTTGTCATTTCATGACAGTGCCGGCGGAGGAAAAGGTCTGGAGTGGCACGGTGGAGCAGGATAATAGCACATCTGTCTGTGTATGGTGGATTGGTGGACTGGGAGGTGATGCAGCCCAGTCAGCTAATCAGAATTAGTCTTTGCACATTTATTATGGCTCTTCTTCTGGGAGGGCACTGGTTGTAGTTTTGGTCCAGGCTGTGTAGACAAGCATCTGAAGGTATTCCTGGTCTGATCGGTAGATTTCTGTCTGAAGGTGTTCAGCCTCTGTGATTCCCTGTCTTACCTGAGTTTCCAGTCAAGCTAAGTTTGCTGCACTTTTCACTTTAACACCTGGGAAGCTGTTTAACATCTTGCTGCCCTGTGTGCTTGTGGTCATTCATATATTACAGTGTCATCTATCATTTGCCAGCACTCCCTGTCAATAGAGATGAGCGAGCATACTCTCTAGGGACAATTACTCGAGCGAGCATTGTCCTTACCGAGTACCTGCCCGCTCGGAAGAAAAGGTTCGGGTGCTGGCGCGGGTGAGCGGTGAGTTGCGGGAGTGAGCAGGGGGGAGCAGGGGGGAGAGAGGGAGAGAGAGAGATCTCCCCTCCATTCCCCCCTGTTCTCCCCCGCCGCTCCCCGGCACCCGAACCTTTTCTTTCGAGCGGGCAGGTACTCGCTAAGGACAATGCTCGCTCGAGTAATTGTCCTTAGCGAGTATGCTAACTCATCTCTATCTGTCAACCTAGGGAAAGTTAGGGATGCCCCAGGTTCCTGATGTGGGGTTGCCGTCATCAGATTGAGCGCTCCACTATTTGTCAGAGATCCACCCATTTTGGTTTTGTTATTGACACATTTAATTCTCCAGATTAGAGTTTTGTGTATATATTTGTCCCGTTTGGATAATAAATGTATGCCTGTGTGGGAAACGTTGAATAAGCCTCGCACAGATCTAATAAAATCACCCAGAGTTCCAGTCGTTTTGCTTTTAGGTAAAAAGAAACCGTGTTAGCCAGTAGAGCAAAATGTGATTGTTCCCAGCAAGAGAAACCAAGTAATCTTGTAGATATGATACCTTTTAATGGCTGACAAAAATACATGATGTAATAGCGAGCTTTCAAACCTACTTAGGGTTCTTCTTCAGGCTTAATGGAATCAAGCCTGAAGAAGAACCCTTTTGTCTTTTTGTTAGCCATTAATAGGTATTATATCTACAAGACTACTTGGTTTCTCTTGCTGGTAACAATCACATTTCAGTCATCTTACCTTTACATTAGACCAATGCAGTTGGTAGTATAGAGCATGTCATAATAATACATTTTACAACTTCATTAATTTAGTAATGTTGAGATCCACTGTCGTTCCCCTTGCCTCCACCCTCGATGTCAGAAGAAAGAAGTTGAATTTAAACATTGTGCAGGAAATAAATGTATCTCTCTTTCCAATGTAATAAACATGCGCGCTCAGTCAAGCATGTACATTTATATGAAAGCCTAAAGAGTGAGTATTTGGTCATCATCAGCTATCTTATGTCTATGACCAGCCTGAAGATTTGGTCTACCATGAACTGCATTCCCCAATCTGACACATACTTGATGAAGAAAGTTTAGTCAAAGGGGTTGTCTAGTTTAGAAATACATTTTTTCAGACACTATATAGGGACGGTCCTATATAGAACAGAGAACGAGCGCCCTTTTCTGGCACACCCAAGAATTACGCACACAGCCCAGTGATTTCCATGAGAATTGAGTAATGCTTTATTCCCTCATCAGTGGTGCTATGGGCCAATGTAATACTTGTTGGGTTCCTCTACAGATTACCCTGTAATCATTATGAAGGCAATCTAACAATAGGGATTATTCGAAGCAGAGGACATCTTTATTGAATTGCTGGAAGGCCAAAACAGGCACCATCTTCTTTTCAATACAGTTTTTCCAGCTATGTGTTACGTCTTTCATACTGGCGAAACTCTGTTGAAACTAGGACACAGTGGACATAACTCATGGACAGACATAACACACTGACTGACAAACTCCCAAAACACGACCAAGCATACCTGCATGCATAGGCAGATGTAGATAAAGATGATGCAAGGTATTGGTTCGTATTTTGGCCAAGATACTTAGACCTGTGAGCCCACTTCAAGGGTGCTCGTTGTTTCACAGGACCCTACTCTAATGAGACAACTTCCACATGAAATCTGCCTGCATGCGGGGCGAACGTCCCAACAGGGACGGCCCCCGTGCTGCAACCTAGGGACCTACCTAGACCTAGATGACAAAAGAAACACACAAGGACTGAACACAGCTCACACCAACATGCCATGGATTTGCATACAACACCGAATGCCATGCATCCTGAATAGGACTCTCCGCACCTCATGTCTGGCACCCTGCACAGACACACAGGAACATGACATTGTTTACACTGAACACACTGAACAAACAGAGGAAAGCCCAGCAGCTTCTAGCAGTGGAGCTGGTATATATGAACAGCAGACCGGTGGTGACTGGCTGGCTGGAGAAATTCACACCCAGCCATCTCAATCAACCCCCACCTGTAGGACTGCACTGCCGGAAACCCATGTAGAACAGATTCCAGCAGCACACCCTAATGGTACCTCCCCTTTAAAGCGGGACCTCCGGAGAAACAGGCACCCAACCACAGGGGTCTGAGACCTGGGGGACTGGCTGGCTGGAGAAATCCACAACCAGCTAGCTCAATCAACCCCCACCCATGGGGGACTGCGCTGCGATGGAACCTAACTGTATGTTTGAATCACACGTTTTACAATACTAGTGGGTATTTGCTGTAGTTCCCACAGAGCACAGCCGTCAATCATCCTGTACAGCCGGCATTGAACTGCTCATCTTGGTACATGATGATAAAAGCACAGCAGTTAGTAGGATAGAATAAAACATTTTCTTATCTTATGCAGTTATCCTTTTTTATTACAGGATGCCGACTCATAAAACAGTCATTGTCAAAAAAAAAAATCACTTAGAGTTGTTGTAATCTAATGATACTTCATATGTGTGATTTTAACATTATTATAAGGAAGTGATTAAAATATCAGAGCAAAAGAATAATTTCTTGCAAAAAAACTGAAGTGGGTCTCTAGTACCTTGTTGTACCGCTTATAGGTTGGATACAAGGCGTGATACAGGCGGGCATGGAGGCTCTAGTACCTTGTTGTACCGCCTCTAGCTTGGATACAAGATGTGATAAAAGGGAGCATGGAGACTCTGGTACCCTGTTGTACCACCTCTAGTTTGGAAGCAAGATGTGATACATGTGGGCATGGAGGCTCTAGTACCCTGTTGTACCACCTCTAGCTTGGATAAAAGATGTGATACAGGCAGGCATGGAGGCTCTAGTACCTTGTTGTACCACCTCTAGCTTGGATACAAGATGTGATACAGGCAGGCATGGAGGCTCTAGTACCTTGTTGTACCGCCTCTAGCTTGGATACAAGATGTGATAAGGGGGAGCATGGAGACTCTGGTACCCTGTTGTACCACCTCTAGTTTGGAAGCAAGATGTGATACATGTGGGCATGGAGGCTCTAGTACCCTGTTGTGCTGCCTCTAGCTTGGATACAAGATGTGATACAGGCATGGAGGCTCTAGTACCCTGTTGTACCGCCTCTAGCTTGCATACAAGATGTGATACAGGCAGGCATGGAGGCTCTAGTACCTTGTTGTACCGCCTCTAGCTTGGATACAAGATGTGATACAGGCAGGCATGGAGGCTCTAGTACCTTGTTGTACCACCTCTAGCTTGGATACAAGATGTGATACATGTGGGCATGGAGACTCTAGTACCCTGTTGTACTGCCTCTAGCTTGGATACAATATGTGATACAGGCATGGAGGCTCTAGTACCCTGTTGTACCGCCTCTAGCTTGCATACAAAATGTGATACGGATGGGCATGGAGGCTCTAGTACCCTGTTGGGCCACCTCTAGCTTGGATACAAATGTGATACAGGCAGGCATGGAGGCTCTAGTACCCTGTTGTACCGCCTCTAGCTTGGATACAAGATGTGATACAGGCAGGCATGGAGGCTCTAGTACCTTGTTGTACCACCTCTAGCTTGGATACAAGATGTGATACAGGCAGGCATGGAGGCTCTAGTACCTTGTTGTACCACCTCTAGCTTGGATACAAGATGTGATACAGGCAGGCATGGAGGCTCTAGTACCTTGTTGTACCACCTCTAGCTTGGATACAAGATGTGATACAGGCAGGCATGGAGGCTCTAGTACCTTGTTGTACCGCCTCTAGCTTGGATACAAGATGTGATAAGTGGGAGCATGGAGACTCTGGTACCCTGTTGTACCACCTCTAGTTTGGAAGCAAGATGTGATACATGTGGGCATGGAGGCTCTAGTACCCTGTTGTACTGCCTCTAGCTTGGATACAAGATGTGATACGGGTGGGCATGGAGGCTCTAGTACCTTGTTGTACCACCTCTAGCTTGGATACAAGATGTGATACAGGCAGGCATGGAGGCTCTAGTACCTTGTTGTACCGCCTCTAGCTTGGATACAAGATGTGATAAGGGGGAGCATGGAGACTCTGGTACCCTGTTGTACCACCTCTAGTTTGGAAGCAAGATGTGATACATGTGGGCATGGAGGCTCTAGTACCCTGTTGTGCTGCCTCTAGCTTGGATACAAGATGTGATACAGGCATGGAGGCTCTAGTACCCTGTTGTACCACCTCTAGCTTGCATACAAGATGTGATACAGGCAGGCATGGAGGCTCTAGTACCTTGTTGTACCGCCTCTAGCTTGGATACAAGATGTGATACAGGCAGGCATGGAGGCTCTAGTACCTTGTTGTACCACCTCTAGCTTGGATACAAGATGTGATACATGTGGGCATGGAGACTCTAGTACCCTGTTGTACTGCCTCTAGCTTGGATACAAGATGTGATACAGGCATGGAGGCTCTAGTACCCTGTTGTACCGCCTCTAGCTTGCATACAAGATGTGATACGGATGGGCATGGAGGCTCTAGTACCCTGTTGGGCCACCTCTAGCTTGGATACAAATGTGATACAGGCAGGCATGGAGGCTCTAGTACCTTGTTGTACCGCCTCTAGCTTGGATACAAGATGTGATACAGGCAGGCATGGAGGCTCTAGTACCTTGTTGTACCACCTCTAGCTTGGATACAAGATGTGATACAGGCAGGCATGGAGGCTCTAGTACCTTGTTGTACCACCTCTAGCTTGGATACAAGATGTGATACAGGCAGGCATGGAGGCTCTAGTACCTTGTTGTACCACCTCTAGCTTGGATACAAGATGTGATACAGGCAGGCATGGAGGCTCTAGTACCTTGTTGTACCGCCTCTAGCTTGGATACAAGATGTGATAAGTGGGAGCATGGAGACTCTGGTACCCTGTTGTACCACCTCTAGTTTGGAAGCAAGATGTGATACATGTGGGCATGGAGGCTCTAGTACCCTGTTGTACTGCCTCTAGCTTGGATACAAGATGTGATACGGGTGGGCATGGAGGCTCTAGTACCTTGTTGTACCACCTCTAGCTTGGATACAAGATGTGATACAGGCAGGCATGGAGGCTCTAGTACCTTGTTGTACCGCCTCTAGCTTGGATACAAGATGTGATAAGGGGGAGCATGGAGACTCTGGTACCCTGTTGTACCACCTCTAGTTTGGAAGCAAGATGTGATACATGTGGGCATGGAGGCTCTAGTACCCTGTTGTGCTGCCTCTAGCTTGGATACAAGATGTGATACAGGCATGCAGGCTCTAGTACCCTGTTGTACCACCTCTAGCTTGCATACAAGATGTGATACAGGCAGGCATGGAGGCTCTAGTACCTTGTTGTACCGCCTCTAGCTTGGATACAAGATGTGATACAGGCAGGCATGGAGGCTCTAGTACCTTGTTGTACCACCTCTAGCTTGGATACAAGATGTGATACATGTGGGCATGGAGACTCTAGTACCCTGTTGTACTGCCTCTAGCTTGGATACAAGATGTGATACAGGCATGGAGGCTCTAGTACCCTGTTGTACCGCCTCTAGCTTGCATACAAGATGTGATACGGATGGGCATGGAGGCTCTAGTACCCTGTTGGGCCACCTCTAGCTTGGATACAAATGTGATACAGGCAGGCATGGAGGCTCTAGTACCTTGTTGTACCGCCTCTAGCTTGGATACAAGATGTGATACAGGCAGGCATGGAGGCTCTAGTACCTTGTTGTACCACCTCTAGCTTGGATACAAGATGTGATACAGGCAGGCATGGAGGCTCTAGTACCTTGTTGTACCACCTCTAGCTTGGATACAAGATGTGATACAGGCAGGCATGGAGGCTCTAGTACCTTGTTGTACCACCTCTAGCTTGGATACAAGATGTGATACAGGCAGGCATGGAGGCTCTAGTACCTTGTTGTACCGCCTCTAGCTTGGATACAAGATGTGATAAGTGGGAGCATGGAGACTCTGGTACCCTGTTGTACCACCTCTAGTTTGGAAGCAAGATGTGATACATGTGGGCATGGAGGCTCTAGTACCCTGTTGTACTGCCTCTAGCTTGGATACAAGATGTGATACGGGTGGGCATGGAGGCTCTAGTACCCTGTTGGGCCACCTCTAGCTTGGATACAAATGTGATAGGGGTGGGCATGGAGACATACAGGTTCCGTTTGGTATGCTGCAGCATATTGGTCCACATTTGCTGTAACTAAGCCTTTAGATCACACAAATTCGAAGGCTATCAAAGTTGGTGTCCCAGATGGTCCCATACATTTTCTATTGGCGATAAATCCGGAGACCGGGCAAAAAGTATACAGTGCTTTTGATTTGAACTCATGGGTGACTCAGCAACCAAGACAGCAAGCAGCAAGGACTTGGAAATGTGTCCAATTACAGAACTTAGTAATGGATTGTTTGCATAAAAACTAGTTTTAGTTAATTAAGCTTCTCTCTGCACCTCTGCTGCTTAGTAATAAAGTAGAGGGACAACAGAAATGTAATGCTTGATGCGACTTTAGGTTTATCACATGAAAAAACACTTGTAAGGGGGTCACCTCTTATGTGTGGCCCTTGACCCACTTGCGAAGCCCCACTTGAGGACAGAACAGTAACTGAGGTGGCAACACCAGTAGTAAACCTAAGAAGATTTTACTCCACAGGAGACACAAAGTGTAGTTTACAGTCACAACAGGTATAAGCTTGATGGTTACAGAATCTATAGCAGGCACACAACTTAATGGTTACAGTCTCCGTTGAGCGCACTGGGCATGGAGGCTACATCTAGCAACAGACGCTTATTAAGGTACGCAGTGTAGTATCGTCATTTGCAGGGCACACATCGTAGTGGTTGCAGTCTCTGTTGCTTACAGGGCACTCATTTAAACAAAACAAAACACAGGGCAACAGGTTGCGCTCCATACTTGGTCCACTTGGCAGCTCTCCCAGGGCTCGACTAGCCCAAGTGCAGACTTTCATGTAGTGGTCTGGAGCCACCCTACTTTACCAGGAATGCTTGCTGAAGCTTTACAAGGAACACTTGCTGAAATTGTTATACAATACATGTCAGATTTATAACAGTTTGTGTAATTAACCTCCTTATTTATCTTTTCTGCTGACATAACAAACATTGGCCTAGATTTATTAAGACAGGTCTTACATAATGCCTGTCTTAATATAAAGTCTTAATATTAAGTGTGCCGGAGGACGATGCATCGAATTTATTTATTTTTTTATTTATTCTTTTTGAGGAAATGTTATTTACAAGGCCTTAACAACATCTAAAAATGTTCAACATTTTTATAAATGATCTGTAGGAGGGAATTGATAGGAAACTGATCAAATTTGCAGATGACACAAAGCTAGGAGGGATAGCTAACACTAGGGAAGAGAGAGGATTCAAAAAGATCTAAACAAGCTTGAACAGTGGGTGGTGACTAACAAAATAGTATTTAACAAGGAGAAATGCAAAGTCCTACATCTGGGCAAGAAAAATGTATAAAAGCCCTTACAGAATTTAGAGGAATTGGGCTAAGCAGCAGCACATATGAAAAAGACCTGGGTATACTAATCAATCACAGACTGAACATGAGTAAACAATGTGATGCAGCAGCAAAAAAGGCAAACACAATTCTGGGATGTATTAAGAGAAGCATAGAGTCTAGATCACGTGAGGTCATTATTTCCCTCTACTCTTCCTTAGTCAGACCTCATCTGGAATACTGGGTCCAGTTCTTGGCACCCCACTTTAAAAAACACATAGATAAACTGGAGCAAGTTCAGAGAAGTAATACCAGGATGGTGAGCAGTCTGCAAATCATGTCCCATGAGGAACATTTAAAGGATCTGGGAATGTTTAGCTTGCAGAAGAGAAGGCTGAGAGGAGACTTAATAGCTGTCTACAAATATCTGAAGGGCTGTCACAGTGCAGAGAGATCAGCCCTATTCTCATCTGCACAAGGAAAGACTAGAAGCAATAGGATGAAACTGAAAGGGAGGAGACACAGATCAGATATTAGACAGTGAGGGGGACCAATGAGTGGAACAGGTTACCATGGGAGGTGGTGAGTTCTCCTTCAATGGAAGTGTTCAAACAAAGGCTGGACAAATATCTGTCTGGGATGATTTAGTAAATCCTGCACTGAGCAGGGGGTTGGACCCGATGACTCTGGAGGTCCCTTCCAACTCCACCATTCTATGATTCTATGAATACAAGCTAGAACATTATAATAGGTAACTAGAGATGAGCGAGTATACTCGCTAAGGCACATTACTTGAGCGAGTAGTGGCTTAGCCGAGTATCCTCCCGCTCGTCTCTAAAAATTCGGGGGCCGGCTGCCGGCGGGGAGCGGCGGAGGAGAGCGGGGAGGAGCGGAGGGGAGATCTCTCTCTCCCTCTCTCCCCCCCGCTCCCCTCCTGCTCACCGCCGCAACTCACCTGTCACCCTCGCCAGCAGCCGAATCTTTAGAGACGAGCGGGAGGATACTCGGCTAAGGAACTACTCGCTCGAGTAGTTAGCCTTAGCGAGTATACTCGCTCATCTGTATAGGTAACCCATCAAAAACAAAAAATCTGAAAGAAATGAACACTCTCCAAACTCCCTGCAACTCCAACTTTATCCTCTTTACTATATTTAAGTTTGTTTGTAATTTCTCAAAGCTTAGGCCAACATTCCCAAAGCATATGAAATACATAAAGGTTTTCTTGTCTATGATATTTAGAGGAGTATTCTGGAGATTTAATGATTTTACAAGTTTTCACCTGACCACTGGATAATTGAAAACTGATAGATAGGTGGGGATCTGACCGCTGGAACCAAGAACAGGGATTCGGTTGGTCTCTAAGGGAATGGAGCAGAGGTCACGCAGGCAGGCTAGAGATTGCTGGATCTCCACTCCATTTCCTTAGAGACCAACCGGATCTCCATTCTTGGGATCCATACGGGTCAAAGCGATTGGACCCCACACCCATGTATCACTGATCCACTGAATGGATGAAAACTTGAAAAAAACATTAAGTCTCTGGAATACCCCTGTAATATCTCCCAAAAGAATTCTGGTTGCCAGATTGGAGTCAGGCTGTCATTTTTTCTCTTAAATTGGAAAAAATTATCTGCTACCTCATTTTTTTTTTTGCTTTTCTCTGGATCAACATTGTGAGGTAATAGGCTGAACAGGATGGACGCACGTCTTTTTTCGGCCTTACCTACTATGTTACTATGTAATGACACGGTCCGTACTTCTGGTCCATTCCCCAAGTCTGTGTACTCTATCTGTAATTTAGTTTCTAAAAATGAGATTTCTCGCAAAATAAAGGAGATTTAGATACAATCATGTGGGCAAACAAAGCACAGGGGCCCACATGATCGTGACCAAAGATGGCATAAACACAAGGGTTTCAGACAAACTTGCCCTGTGCTACCGGAGAGGATTGATGTGGCCCTACCTAAACGAGAACATCGCCCCAATAAAGGGCAGCCCAGCGGTCTTCAGAACTGGGCCCTAGCTTATCCTAGGAACCATGCACCAGAACAGGATACATACAAATACCACATGACAGGGACAGAATAAGAGGACACAGAAAGCCAGAATACAGCATACAGCAGCCAAAATGCAACCACTAATAGCAGATGATAAGCTATATATAAATACCAGGTATTAGTTGACATTTTGTACAAAACATGGAAGCTAGCGGGCCACTTCTCATCTCCTGGCTATACCGCTAGTCCCTACACTAACCAGGAGTCCAGCAGCACCAGACAGAGTTCACTCAGCAAGCTGCAACGGGACAGAACACAGATCACACAGCATGCTGCAACAGAACAGAATAGAGCACAGATTACACAGCAAGCTGCAAGAGGACAGAACAGAACACAGATCACACAGCAAGCTGTAACAGGACAGGACACAGATCGCAGGTCATACAGCAAGCTAACACAAAACTGACAGAAAATAAATGTACAAATGGACCTGAACCAGCGCACACGTCACACAGATGAAACTCACAGCAAGTCTATATGTCCTCATACAGGAGTGATAGACAGTCACCCACCGAGCTGACATAGGGAGCTGTGTCAGGGATCCACCAACTGACACACAGAGCAAGACATAAGACGTTTGGAGGCCACACCTGTAAAGGGATCTGCATATAACACAGAGAAAGACTACAGGTGTCCAAACTGTCTTGGGGTAGCAGAGAGACACAAAAGACCTACTTGCAAACACAGATCAGAGTGGGAACAAGCTGCACATAACTGATAACAAGTTACAGAACACAGAAGTAACATGACTGCTCACCCTGGAACCCAGCCAGACACTGCCAGGAGCTGGGTTTATATGTGAGCACAGAACCAGGGGATTGGCTAGCAGGAGATCACCACACCCAGCTAGTTCAACCATTTACCACCTGTATGGCTGTGCTGCTAGAAACGCACACTACAACAGATCCAAGCAGCACATCCTGACAGTAGATATATCGATTTTTTTTTCCTCTGGAACAAAGAAGACCTAAAGTATCATCAATAAAACACAGGCTTGGTTGATTTATTGAAGACATATCAAAAATTTATCTGAACGGCAAAATATCATTCCAGTATCTCATGAGTTTTGGTCAGTACCAAAAAAGATGAACCAGGTCATAGTAACATAGTATGTTAGGCTGAATGAAGAGAATGTCCGTCTAGTTCAGCCTGTTTCAATCTCCTTGTTGATCCAGAGGAAGGCAAAAACCCCAAGAGGCAGAAGCCAATTAGCCCTTTCAGGGGAAAAGTTAATTCCTGACTCCATAATGGAAGTCACAATAATCCCTAAATCAACCTCTGATAGTTACTACCTGTCTGTAAAACCCGGATCAACAACCCGCTGGTCACCTAATGTTTATATTCTGTAATTTCCTTCTGCTCTAGAAAGACCTCTAGTCCCCTGTAAAACTCCTCTATGGATTTTGCCATCACCACATCCTCAGGCAGAGAGTTCCATACTCTCACTGCTCTTACAGTAAAGAACCCCCTTCTGTGTTGGTGATGAAACCTGCTTTCTTCTAGACATAGAGGATGCCCTCTTGTTACCGACGCAGTAAAAACAGATCATGGGAGAGATCCTTGTATCATCCCCTCATGGATTTATACATAGTTATTTGATCACCCTCTAGCCGTCTTTTTTCCGGTGTAAATAATCCCAGTTTTGATGCCTCTCTGGGTATTCCAGCCCTCTCATTCCATGTATTAGTTTAGTTGCCCTTCTTTGAACCCCCTCCAGCACTGCAACATCTTTCCTGAGCACCAGTGACCAGAACTGTACGCAGTATTCCATGTGGGGCCTGACAAGTGCCTTATATAGTGGGAGGATAATGTTCTCGTCCCTCGCCCCTATACCTCTTTTAATGCACCCCAAGACTTTATTAGCTTTTGTAGCAGCTGACTGGCATTGGTTACTCCAGTTTAGTCTACAATCCACTAGTACCCCAAGGTCTTTTTCCATATCACTTTTCCCCAGCAGTACCTCATTTAGTGTATATTGGTGACATCCGTTTCTCCTGTCCATGAGCATAACCTTACATTTATCAACATTGAACTTCATTTGCCATTTTTCTGCCCAAGCCCCCAGCTTATCCAGGTCCATTTGTAGCCGTACGTTGTCCTCTATTGCATTAATTATCTTGTATAATTTTGTGTCATCTGCAAATATTGATATTTTGCTGTGCAGCCCCTCTATCAGGTCGTTGATAAATATATTGAACAGAGTGGGGCCTAATATTGAACCCTGTGGCACCCCGCTAGTGACTGTGACCCAATCAGAGTACGAACCGTTTATTACCACCCTCTGCTTTCTATTTCTGATCCAGTTCTTTACCCATATGCACACATTTTCGCACAGTCCGAGCTGTCTCATTTTATAAATCAGCCTATTATGCGGCACGGTGTCAAATGCTTTAGAGAAGTCCAGATATACGAGATCAATAGACTCTCCCAGGTCCAGCCTAGAACTTACTTCATTGTAGAAGCTGATCAGATTGGTCTGACATGATTGACCCTTCATGAAACCATGCTTGTGAGGAGTTATTCTGTTGTTCTCCTTGAGGTATTCTAGGATGGCGTCTGTCAGAAACCCCTCAAATATTTTTCCAGTTATTGAAGTGAGACTTACCGGCCTGCAGTTACCAGGCTCACTTTTGCACCCCTTCTTGTAGATTGGAACTACATTGGCAATGCGCCAATCCAGTGGTACAACCCTGGTCTTGATAGTATCCATAAATATTAGATATAGCGGCCTAGCTATCACATCACTTAGTACCCTTAGAACCCTTGGGTGTATTCCATCTGGGCCCGGCGATTTATCAATTATAATCCTCTTTAACCAGCTCCGCACTTCCTACAGTGTTACGTATGTAATATTTTGCGAGCGGTTAATTTTATTCCCCTGCATCCAGTTCGCAGTTCTGCAGTTCCACCTGAGTTCGCCAGTTTGTGAGTATGAATAAAGATAAAGTTTTAGACTTACTTTCTGTGAGGAGTCCACAAGTGGACCTCCTCAAGTGACCAGGTTTGATTGTGTAGAGTCACAGGCTGGACACAGGTCTGGCTTTGGAGTAATTAAACTTCAATCTTCTTTATTTCTTCATGCAAGATGACACAGGCTACACAGGGAAATCATGCAACGGGTATAACCTTGACCATTCTCCAATCATCAGGAACATCATCAGTCAGAAGGGGAGTGCTAAACAAATCAATTAGAGATGAGGCAATTACAGATTGGAGTTCTTTAGGAATTATAGGGTGGATGCCATTTGGACCCATCACCTTATTCAACTTTAAATATGCATGTTCACCTACAACATCAGCCTGAATCAAAAGTAGCAATTCAAATGGTCAGGGCGGCCTTATCTCCAGTAATATAGTTATTATCCCCGTTTTTAAGTTTTGTAATTCTGCAGTTTTTCTTCTTTCTGTCACTAATATACATGAAATATGTTTTATCGCTTTCCTTAATGGATTTGGCCATTTCTTCCTTTTGTGCTTTAGCAGCATTAATAATATGTTTTGCCTCCTTCTGTCTAATTTTATACAATTCTGTCAATTACACTACCAGTTTCTTTAAACCTCTTATAAGCAGACTTCTTTTCTTTTACTATATTACTAACTTCTCTAGTGAACTATAGTGGTTTCTTTTTCCTTTTCCTTGTTTGTTTGACATAAAGTTGAGCTGCTTTTAGGATGGCCATGTTTAAAGGGCCTCTGTCATCACCTTTGAACCCCATGACCTACGTTATGGGGCTCAAGTGTGAGGGGACAGTGGTCCAGAGAGTTGCTTTTTATACTTTAAGTCTGTACTTAAAGGGGCAGATGTGCGATTACTGGCAACACAATCTGCATCATCTGAACCCCCAAGCTATGTAGCGGCTCACATACCTGTGGCCCTGTCACCATTTGTAGACTCAAGTGGTTAAATAATTTCAATCCAGTGTAACAGTCCTGTTAATTATCAGTGTCTTTGATGGTGTGCACACCTACAATCAATTTGAGGCTGGCCTCACTTACAATATGTTGCGTGGGAGTATTCACTTCGACTGACCCAGGCTAATTTAGACTCTGGAGTGCTCTTCAACCATGATCCTTATTGCTGTGCAGTGCTTTGCTGGGTTGGGGATGCGGCATTGATTTGCTCTCCCTCGCTTCTCCTGGTTCCAAGTAAAAGGCAGCCTCTGGGGCCTCTATCCAGCAGTGTTCCAGCAGCACTTCCAACTTGCTATCACCATCCCTGCTCTGCTCCTGTGACACAGTTTTAACCCTTTAGGTTGGGTTCACATGGGACGGAATTGCCGCAGAATTTCCATGAGGATTCTCCGCACGGAAATTCCGCAGGCATTTTTAAACCTGAGACTAAACAAGACAGTGGATGAGATTTGCAAAAATCTTGTTAACATGCTGATGACAATTCACTGTGGACAAGACGTATGGAACATGACATGCGGCACAGAATTCAAATCTGCAACATGTCAATTGTATGGCCATTTCTGCTGCGGGGCCTCTTCTCTATACGGGAAGAGATTTCTGCAGACGGAATACAGGCGGAAAAGCCGCTTCAAACCTTTTTGAAGTAGCCTTTCCGCTGCAGAAATCTTGTGGAATTTCTGTGCGGTCCCACTGTGGACATTCCGCGAGATTTCCATCCTGTGGGAACCCAGCCTTATAGACCTGACATCATCCCTCTAGAAGGTTTCCAAGGAGCGTGCTCAGTTCTATAGTGCCGAAATGTGGCGTAAATTTTGGCACTTAAGGTAGTTTTGGTGCAATTTTTGGCACAACTCAGTCTATCATCAAGGCAACTATTTAACCCTCTAGGGTAGGCCCTTACAAGTTGAAGGACTGGTGGTCGTGTGCTTTAATATGGTAATTATTAATTACTAATTAACCTATGCATACACTGTAAAATTAGCCTAAATTAGGTAATAACTTATATGACAAAGCCTGGTGAAGGGGTGTTCCAGCTTAGACTTCATCAGTTTGCAGACCCCCTGGGGTATAGTTGATCTGCTATAATTGGGCAAACGTCTTTCTATATAGTTGTATAGTTAGAAGACATAAATTCATCCAGTACAAGCTATTATCCTGCAGAGATGATCCAGAAGAAGATGAAAAAACTCTTAGCAGATAGTTGTAAATTGTCATAATTTTTGGCAAAATAAATTCCTTCCCAATTCCAGAATAGGCTAATCAGAATACATCCTGTAGCAGATACCTATCCCAGCAATCTAACTGAGATACCTTGCAATATTATGGTACATTTCATGGTCGTGGCTGCTGGCTTACCTCTCCTGACATTTGCAGCGCGCATCCTGTCTCTGGTTCCAGCAGTCACACTCTGTTCTGGCATCTGCCTGATCTCTGTCTGTGTCCCAAAAAGCATGCCCATGCTCTTAAAGGGCCAGTGTGCTAAGTCTTTCCCTGCCAATCATGTAGTATCTCTGGCTATTTCAAACATCCTTTCCTTATGGTGGCTGCATAAGTTTGTACAGTGCTATCCATCTGATTTTCTAGTTCCTGACTTTGTTGCATTCTGTGCTCCTCACCTTGGTTTGTTACACTGACCATGCTTCTATCTCTTGTTAGCCCCTACCTCTGACCTGTTGTACCATGATGAACCCATTCTGTGTGTCCTGACCTCGAGCTTGTTCCTCGTCCTGAAGTTGTGCTGCTAGCTCTGACCCAGATTGTTCTGACTATACTCCTGTTCACACCCTCAGGTACTGTGCCTTGGGTTATAGTAGAGCTGCCACATTACTGGGACTAGTTCCTGAGTAACAGCCTAGGGCCCTCATAGTGAAGCCCACATCCCGACTGATGGGATTAATCAGTGAAAACTGGGGTTCCTCAGGTTTGGCCCCAAGTCAAACCAGGGTGTGTCACAGTGGATCTACATCTGCTGATCCTGACATTATGTATTTCTTCCACTGACATCCAGACCATTTTTAGAGGTTGTCCTATT
The DNA here is from genome assembly GCA_035609135.1 of Eleutherodactylus coqui. Lineage (NCBI taxonomy): Eukaryota > Metazoa > Chordata > Amphibia > Anura > Eleutherodactylidae > Eleutherodactylus > Eleutherodactylus coqui. The sequence goes on along the minus strand of CM069413.1, from coordinate 153,144,928 downwards.
AAAATAACAGTTTTTATTCAAACATACTATAAGGGCAGACCATGCCAATGATATATGGGGCCCCTAGAGAGAGGGGGTCCCAGACCAGGCTTGTTTCATTCCTTATTTGATGGGTGATGAGAGCCTGTGCCGTGATTCTCTATCCATAAACCCAACAAAGAAGGCTTAGATGAGTTAACTCAAGGCTCCTAGGTAGCTAAAGTTGTAGTAGCATAATCTTCACTAGGAGGCCATCTCATGTCTATGTACATCAATGCAAAACGGAGACCACCTTCTATCAGCCAAGGTGGATAGCAGCTGCAAAGAACATCTCAAGCTCTGGAAGACTCCTATATTATTACTTGGTTGCCAATCCATTTGAAGGGTAGACATCTTTCCCCTGATGAAAGAATTCGGAAAACCTCTTGTCCAAATAGGACAAACTCTATACATGCATTGAAAGAATCAACTATCACAAACTCCTCTGACATAGAGTTCCATAATCTCACTGCTCTTACAGTAAAGAATCAATTTCCTATTCTTATGGACAAATAGACATATTGGATGCCTTCCTGTCATGGCCACATGACTAGGTATATTAGCTCACATTTTCCTCCAGAGCTGTAAGTCACATGTGGGTTCTCAGCTCTAGCCAATTATATAATGGTCCCCGTTGGGATACCCCCTTTGTGAACTCAATAGGGCCAACTGATGAATTGGAGTGGAGCTGCTTAACCCCTTCATAATTGCTGGTAGCAAATTTTGCTTTGATAGCTTCTTTCCAAATAGTTTATATCACTAATGTTCATGTCAGGCATCGCTATGAGACTGCATTTTACATCACCATCTAGAAATCTAATTATTTCTCTCCGAGTGTCGTTTTTAATCAGGACGTATTATATGTAATCTCCTAGTACAAATAGACCTTGGGGTTTTCTACATCAAAAAACACACTGATTTGTTTGCAATGGGACAAGTTTGCACAAAGCCATTTTCTCCTGGCAATTTTAAGGTGTTTATTTAAAAGTGATTTTTTTTCTCATTACAGTATATCGAATAATAAGGAACCTGTGCACGTTTCCATGACAGCGGAAAATATGTCACCACCACAATCTTCCTGACAGATCAGGAATGCATTTGTCCAACCCCCCCGCCACCCCCACCTACTATAAATCTGCAAGAGCGATCAATTATTCTAAAAAAAAGAACAACAATAAAAGAATTGTGTGTTTTCTACGTCTGTCATGTGGTAAATCAAGCAAGCAATGGTACGTGTAAAGGCATGATTCAACCATAGAATATTAAAACAACCCTCTAGTCCAGGACTAACTGGAGGGAGGGGTGGGGGTAATATTATGTGGTGCCCTTCTTTATGCCTGTATAGTTGCCAATCTGCTTGTTTTTGGGCCCACACTAATGATCCAAAATGGCCACACCGGTTAAATTACTTGATGCACTCTGTGCATCACTAATCAGCCACTGTATGCTGCTTTCTGATTGGCCAAGGCTGCTCTATAGCGCCTCCACAAAGTTATAGTGCTTTCTGTGTGCCGCTATAAAGTAATAGTGTCCCCTCTGTGACCCCAATTAGTAATAGCGCCGTCCTTTGTGACCTAATTACAAGTGTCCACTGTGCCCTCATTAGTAATAGTGCGCCCATTAGTAATAGTGCCCTCCTTGAACTAATTAGTAATAGTGCCCCTCTCTGCCCTAATTAGTAATAGTCATAGAATAGAATCATAGAATGGTAGAGTTGGAGGGACCTCAAGGGTCATCAGGTCCAACCCCCTGCTCAGTGCAGGATTCACTAAACCATCCCAGACAGATACTTGTCTAGCCTTTATTTGAACACTTCCATTGAAGGAGAACTCCCCACCTCCCGTGGCAACCTGTTCCACTCATTGATCACCCTCACTGTCTAATATCTAATCTGTGTCTCTGCCCTTTCAGTTTCATCCCATTGCTTCTAGTCTTTCCTTGTGCAGATGAGAATAGGGCTGATCCCTCTGCACTGTGACAGCCCTTCAGATATTTGTAAACAGCTATTAAGTCTCCTCTCAGCCTTCTCTTCTGCAAGCTAAACATTCCCAGATCCTTTAACCGTTCCTCATAGGACATGATTTGCAGACCGCTCACCATCTTGGTAACTCTTCTCTGAACTTGCTCCAGTTTGTCTATGTATTTTTTAAAGTGGGGTGCCCAGAACTGGACACAGTATTCCAGATGAGGTCTGACTAAGAAAGAGTAAAGGGGGATAATTACCTCACGTGATCTAGACTCTGTGCTGCTCTTAATACATCCCAGAATTGTGTTTGCCTTTTTGGCTGCTGCATCACATTGTTGACTCATGTTCAGTCTATGATCTATTAGTATACCCAAGTCTTTTTCACATGTGCTGCTGCTTAGCCCAATTCCTCCCATTCTGTATGTGCTTTCTTCATTTTTCTTGCCCAGATGTAGAACTTTGCATTCCTTCTTGTTAAACACCATTATGTTAGTCGCTGCCCACTGTGAAAGCTTTTCTAGATCTTTTTGAATACTCTTTTTTCTGTAGTGTTAGCTATCCCTCCTAGCTTTGTGTCGACTGCAAATTTGATCAGTTTCCCATCAATTCCCTCCTCCTGTATAATTTTTTAGAAATTTTTGAGCCACATAAAAAGACATTATCACTGTGGGGAGACACAAAGGGTACGTTAACTCTGTGTGTGTGGGGTGAGTGCGGTATTATTAATATGTGGGACACAAAGAGGAACTATTTCAGGGTGGGGTCCTAAAGGGTCACGGAATGGTAAAGTTGGAAGGGACCTCCAAGATCATCGGGTCCAACCCCTGCTCAATGCAGGATTCACTAAGTCATCGCAGACAGATATTTGTCCAGCCTTTGTTTGAATACTTCCATTGAAGGAGAACTCAGCACCTCCCGGGGTAACCTGTTCCACTCATTGATCACCCTCACTGTCAGAAAGTTTTTTCTAATATCTAATCTGTGTCTCCTCCCTTTCAGTTTCATCCCATTGCTTCTAGTCTTTCCTTGTGCAAATGAGAATAGGACTGATCTCTCTGTACTGTGACAACCCTTCAGATATTTGTAGAAGTCTCCTCTCAGCCTTCTGTAGGACTTTGCATTTCTCCTTGTTAAATACCATTCTGTTAGCTATCCCTCCTAGCTTTGTGTCATGAGCACATTTGATCAGTTTCCCTCCAATTCCCTCTTTATAAAAGTGTTGAACAACACTGGACCCAGGACAGAGCCTCGTGGTACCCCACTTGATACATTGTTCCACTTGAATGTGCAGCCATTTATGACCACTCTTTGAGTATGATCACTCAGCCAGCTGTGAATCTACCTAACAATTGCCTTTTCAATCCCATATCTGGTCATTTTTTCAATAAGTATAGTATGAGATACTTTGTCAAATGCTTTACTAATGTCAATATAAACTATATCCACCCCATTTCCCTAATCAACCCAGTCGGTGATTCTGTCATAGAAGGAAATTAGATTCGTCTGGCATGACTTGTTTGTTACAAACCCATGCTGGCTCTGGTTAATTACTCCATTTTCATCCAAGTTCTTGCATACATGCTGTTTAATAATTTGTTCAAAGATCTTTCCCGATATAGAAGTCAGGCTCACAGGCCAGTAGTTTCCTGGATCCACCTTCTTCCTTTTTTGAAGATGGGGACAACATTTGCCCTTTTCCAATCTTCTAGGACTTCTCCTGTTCTCCAGGAATTTTCAAAGATTATGATGAGTGGTTCAGCAATTACCTCCGCTGCTTCCTTTAGTATCCTTGTATGTAATTCATCTGGACCTTGAGACTTGAATTCATTTAAGTTAGCTAAGTGTTCCCTCACCATCTCCCTACTTATAGATAGCCTGCATTCTTTTATTCCCCCAATAGCACAGGGAAGATCAATTGAGGTTTCATCTACTTTCTGAGAGAAAACGATACAAAATAGGAATTTAAAAGTTCGGCCTTCTCAACATCATTCTTAACCAATTCACCATTTTCATCTTGTAAGCATCCAATAACATCTTTGACTTTTCTTTTGCTTCTGACATACCCCCAAAATCCTTTTTTATTGCCTTTGGCCTCTGTTGCAAGCCCCAATTCATTATTAGCTTTTCTGACACTTGCTCTACAGCTTCTGCAGACCACATTTTATTCTTCTTTAGATATTCCCCCCTCTTTCCATTTGCTAAACATATTTTTCTTTGTTTTTAACATGTGTGCAAGTTCTGTGTTTGTCCATCCCGTTTTTTTAAATGCTTCCCATTCTTTCTTCTTTTAGGAATTGTTTATGATTGTGCTTTGAGAATCTAATTTCACAATATTTCCCAACCTTCTTGGGCATTTCTGTTCTTAAGAACATCCAGCCATTGGATTCTTCCTACCCTCTTCCTGAAATCCAACTTTGAGGTCTGAGTTTTCTCAGGTTTTCCTCCCCTTTTTATCCAAAATTCAAGGATAGCGTGATCACTGCCTTCTAAGGTCCCAGCCACTCTTACTTCCTCAACCATTCCCTCCCTGTTGGTAAGAATTAGGTCCAAGATAGCAGATCCCCTTGTTTTCTCTTCGACTTTTTGGAATATAAAGTTGTCAGCAAGAGCGGATAAGAATTTATTGGATCCATTACTTTTACCTGAGAGAGATTCCCAATAAATGTCTGGATAGTTAAAATCTCCCATAATCTCTATGTTGTGCTTTTTCGAGAGCTTGGCCATCTGATGTAGAAAGAGTTCATCAATATCTTCTGCTTGTCCAGGTGGCCTATAGTAAATGCCTACAATGGTGTCCTCTCTGTTGTTCTCTCCTTGTATTCTTACCCAAACAGTTTCTACAGAACTCCCATGCTCTGAAGCTTGAATCTCTGTGGAAATTAATGTTTTCCTAACGTACAACGCAACACCTCCTCCACTTTTTGTTGGTCTGTTTCTTATAAATAAGTTGTATCCTTCAAGCCTTGTATTCCAATCATGTGTATCATCCCACCAAGTTTCTGTGATGCCTATGACATCATATTTGTGTTCTTGTGTTAGGAGCTCTAATTCTTCTTGTTTGTTTCCCATGCTCTGTGCATTTGTGTAAAAACATGTTAGTTTGTGATCGGTGTCTCTTGCTCCTCTACTTTCCTTCAGAATTTTTTGTCTTTGTTCTTTTTTTCCACTTCTAATAGTGAGGCTCTCAAATGTATTAATTAGGTGTATATTTTTACCTGGCCTTTGACTTCCCTTCCCATATTGTTCTAGTTTAAAGCTCTCCTAATGAGTGAAGCAGGGTGCCCACCAAATATATGCGTACCTGTCTTTGTAAGCTGCAATCCATCTCTAGCAAGCAGTTTATCATAACAGTAATTAACATGGTCTAGGAATCCAAATCTATATTGACGGCACAATCGATGTAGCCAGTTATTCACCTCTAGAATCCTATTCCATCTCCTTATTTCATGGCCATCTTCTGGGAGGATGGATGAGAAGACCACCTATGCTCCTAGTTCCTTCACCTTCTTTCCAAGGTCTTCAAAGTCTCTGCAGATAGTTGCAAGGTCCTTTTTTGCAGTCTCATTGGTACCTACATGTATTAGTAGGAATGGCTGGTGTTCTGTAGGACTGAAGGGTCTGGATAGCCTATCAGACACATCTTTGATTTGTGCATCTGGAAGACAGCACACCTCTTGTGAGGTGTCAGGTCTGCAGACAGCGGCCTCTCTCCTTTTCTTCTTCACAACAGCACTTCTTTTTCTTCATTCAAGAGGACTCTGTGCGCTTGCTGCACAGTTCTTTTGGGTTAAAGTCATTTCTTGCTGTACCTCTGTCTCCTTTGCTCTGTTCTTTGTGGGTAGAGTCATTTCTTGCTGTACTTCTTTCTTCTCTGCTCTGTTCTTTGTGGGTAGAGTAATTTCTTGCCGTACCTCTTTCTCCTCTGCCTGCTCTCTGTGGGTAGAATCATTTCTTGCTGTACCTATTTCTGCTCTATTCTTTGTGAGTAGAGTCATTTTTTGCAGTACCTCTTTCTTCTCTGCTCTGTTCTTTGTGGTTAGAGTTATTTCTTGCTGTACCTCTTTCCCCTGTGCTCTGTTTTTTGAGGGTAGAGTCATTTCTGGCTGTACCTCTTTCTCCTCTGCTCTCTGTGGGTAGAATCAGTTCTTGTTGTACCTCTTTCTCCTCTGCGCTGTTCTTTGTGGGTAGAGTCATTTCTTGCTGTACCTCTTTCTCCTTCTGCTCAGGAACCAGTACCAAGTCCCCTTGCGTGAGAACCTCGTACCGGTTCCCGAGCAGTATGGGTACTAGCTGACTCCTGATCCTCCTGCTTCTTTGGGTCACATGTTTCCATTCCTCTGCTTCTTCAGGTACACTGGACGTTTCTTTTCCTTCAACATTTTGAAGACTTTCTTCTACTCTATCAAGGAAATCCTCATCTTCCTTAACACGTTTCAATGTAGCTATTCTCTCCTGAAGACTTTGCACCTTTTCCTCCAGTAGAGACACAAGCTTGCATTTCTGGTAGGTGAAGTTTAGCTTTTCCTCTAGTAGGTCTGTAAACATATAACATACATTGCCGCTCACCATATGGCTCCTCTCCCTTTCCATGTTGTCAGTTGATGTCCACTTCCAAACTTCTAAAAGTCAAGAATTGTAGTGAAGATATATAACCTGTAAAAGACTGCTAATTGTACAATTTCACGGCTTGCGATTTGGCGAAGTCCTCCGAGCAGCTAGACCCGGCTAATCCCAGCAATCTTCCCGCTTACAGTGATTCTTTGCTCTTCCCAGAATGCACAGGGAATATGCAAATGATCTTCCTGTAGCTCCAATATCTAGTAATACGGTAGTGCCCCTCTGTGCCCTAAATAATAATAGTGCTCCCTATGATCCCTTTGTGGCGCCATTTAGTAATAGTGACACCTGTTCATCCTGCGAGCAGTACTAGCAGTGCAGCCATGTTGGATTATAAGAATGAGGCACCAGGAAGTGGCAGCTATAGATAAATAAAGGAAGGCACCAGGCAATATAACCCTCCCTCGGATCCCAGGACTGGAGTCTCACTTTTATTATATTATAGCAGGTTAGAAAAAGGGTGTGAATTCATATACTAGAAATAGTGCCTTTCTTATCCGTGGCTGTGGTTGGTATGGCAAATCAACCCCTTTCAAATGAATAGGATGAATGCAAATTTTTGAGACAACCCATGGACAAGAGAGGCCCAACTGAGGCCTATAAAAACTCCCCAGGTCTGTCCTGCTCTGATCGTTGCTAAAGTACACCTAAGTATGATCTCGAAGGTCGGCCCATTATCATGTGTGTATGGAGACCTCCTGACTCTCCCGTAACAGATGATGTCGGAGAAAAGAAAAGATCTGGTACGTTGAATTCCATTGCCCAATTTTCTTGTTATCCCTGGAGATAAGGCACTACTAGGATTGTTTGGCAGCAACCTACTCCTCTCTGCCACCTATTGAAAACGCATCCATGCTTGGCTGTTCATGTGTATCGGGAGAAGTAACTGTCGGATGAGGAAGTGTTTAGCCAACAGCTATTGAATGTGCATGGGCAGCTTTAAGAAATGGGGTTTACTCTTACAAAGTCGCTGTGGCTGGTATAATGTTTTTTGCATACCAATTAATAAAACTGTGGCTAAATTATGGCTCATGTAGGAGTACCAGAGGGTTATATCATAATTAGACAATTTGTTTGGATTAGAGATGAGCGAGCGTACTCGCTAAGGCAAACTACTCGAGTAAGTAGTGCCTTATGCGAGTACCTGCCTGCTCGTCTCCAAAGATTCGGGTGCCGGCAGGGAAGAGCGGTGAGTTGCGAGAGTGTGCAGGGGGGAGCGAGGGAAGAAGAGAGAGAGATCTTCCCCACGTTCCTTCCCGATCTCCCCTGCTGCCACCCGAATCTTTAGAGACGAGCGGGCAGGTACTCGCATAAGGCACTACTCGCTCGAGTAGTTTGCCTTAGCGACTACGCGCGCTCATCTCTAGTTTGGATGTCTACAGACTGCATATTTGGTATTTCAGCTGCACTTCAGTAGCGGTGAGCGATTCCAGCGACCTGATTGGTTGTTGGGTACATACCCCCCTTTGGAGATATGCACGAGTGGCCGGCCCGTTAAATAAGCAGCATCAGGGCCGTGGGAGGGTCGGCAACTAATCCTAAACCCTAAACCCAAACCCTAACCCTAAACCTAACCCTAAACCTAACCCTAAACCTAACCCTAATCCTAAACCCTAAACCTAACCCTAACCCTAAACCTAACCGTAACCATAAACCTTAACCCTAAACCTAACCCTAAACCCTAACCACCTGCTGGTCTCGTGAAGTAGCACTCGTGCACATCTCCAAAGGGGGGTGTGTACCCAACAACCAATCAGGTCGCTGGAATCACTCACCGCTACTGAAGTGCGGCTGAAATACAATATATGCCTACAGACTATTATAGTAGATTAGCCTTAACTGGTCAACAATTTTCTTTGGAGAAAAAGTTGCTTGCATTTCAAAATATTGGGCACATTGTGACCTCATCTGTAGGGAGAAAACTATATCAACTGCACCGTGACCGTTTTTATTCCACATCTACTCCAAATTACTGTCTACACGGATTTCTATAAAAAGTACCCCACTGTTATCCAATGCCAGAAAATTGCTCACAGTTGATATGTAATTACATTTATCAATGGTTGTTTTCACTGCAAGTTCTTGTCATTTTGCTTTCTTCTTTATAGACAGATTGCAATGTCTTGGACTATTTTTTTTATTATCATATGTGATTTATGTATTATAAGAGAACTGACATTACCCAATGTGAAACGGTACTTTTTTCCCTTTTTGACTCACTCTACCGTCCATTTCCCATTCCAAATTTTTGAACCGAAAATAGGAAAGGGTTTCAGAAGAGGAAACAAGGAAAGATCCATACCGGTGTAAGAGGTACCGGAGGACAATATCCCTAAGACAAGGTTGAGGTAAACTGGGTCTTTACTAAGAATTGTACAGCAACAAGTACCGTGGTGCAACTGGCAATGCAATACAGAACATATATGACTACAGTTGAACTTTAGCAGTCTCCAAATGTCAATGGCTTAAAGGGGTTGTCCTGCGAAATCAAGTGGGGGTATACACTTCTGTATGGCCATATTAATGCACTTTGTAATATACATCGTGCATTAAATATGAGCCAAACAGAAGTTATTCACTTACCTGCTCCGTTGCTGGCGTCCTCGTCTCCATGGTGCCGTCTAATCTTCAGCGTCTAATCGCCCGATTAGACGCGCTTGCGCAGTCCGGTCTTCTTCTTTTCTAAATGGGGCCGCTCGTGCCGGAGAGCGGCTCCTCGTAGCTCCGCCCCGTCACGTGCCGATTCCAGCCAATCAGGAGGCTGGAATCGGCAATGGACCGCACAGAAGCCCTGCGGTCCACCGAGGGTGAAGATCCCGGCGGCCATCTTCACCAGGTAAGTAAGAAGTCACCGGAGCGCGGGGATTCAGGTAAGCACTGTCCGGTTTTCTTTTTTAACCCCTGCATCGGGTTTGTCTCGCGCCGAACGGGGGGGGGGGGGGGGGTATTGAAAAAAAAAAAAACCGTTTCGGCGCGGGACAACCCCTTTAAGATAAGGCAAAGTTTTTGGCAAGATTTGGCTTGTCAGCTTAAATATCAGTTTCTGTGATTTTTTTCTAGCTAGTTGCTTTTTATACCTGGTGCCCTTGATTTACTAGGTTCACACTGACTGTGGTCATTTCCTGACCCTCTAGTTCAAGGCCGGCCCCTCACTTGGCTCCCTGCTTAGTTCTACAGCTGAATCTGCTTCAGTACTGCTAAATCAATCAGTAGCTGGCCCTTTTTCTGCAACACAGTAATAGTCCCAGTATTTACCCTGGAGGTCTGCTAGTAATGACAGATGGAGGGTGTCACGATGTAACGGGGTCTGACAGGTGGACAAGGGTGTTGGCCTCAGCGCACATAACGCTCCTGCTGGCACATGCTCAGTATCATTTGCACTGGATGCTGAGTAGTTAACTTCTCCTGTGGACTAATTGGTAGCCCTTTGGCGTATCTTCTGTCTACTGTTTCCAATTTGTTACTGGATCTTTTCTATCTGGCCATCCTTGGGTGCTATCTTTATCTCTTATTTCATCTAGGGTCATTTCAAGGAAGCCCCATGTTTCTGTAGCAGGGTCGCCCTTTTCCGGGTGGGTGCTTGACTTGCTAGGCAGGTTCAGACATTTTTAGATTAGGGATGGGTCCCAACCCCTCCTTGTTTGTTAACCAGGTGTTTATCCCATCTCCCTGTCTTGTGTAGTCATTGTGGATTTATTGTCGTCAATGTCGGACGTGACACCATCTTTCACCACTGTGCGTGGCAGAATTCTGCTCTTTTTCAGGACCCCTCATGCCGCATACATGCTAGCCTGACACCAATATAGCTTCCGT
>CM069413.1:152522014-152532014 GCA_035609135.1 Eleutherodactylus coqui | reverse complement strand
CGGAGTCCAGGTGATGGGGCTGGGGACTTCCGGCAACTGTCTGAAGAGCTTTTTGTGGATGAGGATGATGAGACACAGTTGTCTGTCAGTGAGGTAGTAGTAAGGGCAGTAAGTCCAAGGGAGGAGAGCACAGAGGATTCGGAGGAAGAGCTGCGGGATGATGAGGTGACTGACCCCACCTGGTTTGCTAATCTTACTGAGGACAGGGCTTCAGAGGGGGTGGCAAGTGCAGCAGCAGGACAGGTTGGAAGAAGCAGTGGAGTTGCCAGGGGTAGAGGCAGGGCCAGAGCGAAGAATCCCCCAAGTGTTTCCCAAAGGACCCCCTCACGGCAAGCCTCCGTGCAGAGGGGTAGGTGTTCAAAGGTGTGAATGTTTTTTAGTGAGAGCGTGGACGACCGTCGAACAGTGGTGTGCAACCTGTGTTGCACCAAGATCAGCCGGAGAGCCAACACTACCAGCCTCACCACCACCAGCATGCGCAGGCATATGATGACCAAGCACCCCACAAGGTGGGACGAAGGACATTTACCGCCTCCGGGTCACACCACTCCCTCTTCCCCTGTGCCACAACCTGCCACACAGATCCAATCCCCCTCCCAGGACGCAGGCACGAGTGCCTCCGGGCCTGCACCCACATCCTCACCTCCACGGTCCTCCACTCCATTCAGCAATGTCTCTCAGTGCAGCGTTCAGCTGTTGCTAACACAAGCGTTGGAGCAAAAGAGGAAATACACCACCACCCACCCACATGCACAAGCTTTAAACGTGCATATTGCCAAATTAAACAGCCTGGATATGCTGCCGTACAGGCTTGTGGAAACGGAGGCTTTAAAAAACATGATGGCGGCGGCGGTCCCGCGCTACTCTGTCCCCAGTCGCCACTATGTTTCCTGGTGTGCCGTCCCCGCCCTACACCAGCATGTCTCCCGCAACATAAATCGTGCCCTCACCAACACGGTTACTGGGAAGGTCCACTTAACCACGGACATGTGGACAAGGACTGGCGGGCGGGGCCACTATATCTCCCTGACGGCACATTGGGTGAACTTGGTAGAGGCTGGGACGAGTCAGAGCCTGGGACCGCTCACGTCCTACCCACACCCAGAATAGCAGGCCCTACCTTGGCGCTGGTATCTGCGGCGTTTTATGCCACCTCCTCCAAACCCTTCCCCCCTCCTCCTCCGCCACCTCTACCTCTCATTTAAGAAGTTTGAGCATGTCGCCAGCAGTCGGTAGCACGCAGCAGCACAGCAGTGGGCAAGCGTCAGCAAGCCATACGAGCAGCGTAGAGCAATAGTGGAATACCAGCTGCAACATGGGTGGCGGAGTGGTAGTCAGCCTCTGCAATTTTTTACTGAGGAGTGGGCATGGATGGCATATATCTGCCAGGTCCTCGGAAAATTTGAGGAGTCTACCCAGATGGTGAGAGCGACGCTGCAATCATTAGCGTTACCATCCCGCTGCTATGCCTGCTGAGAAGTTTGCTGCTAAGCATAAAGGCTGACGCTTTGAGGCTGGAACAGGAGATGGGGGATGACAGTATGTCGCTTGATAGCCAGACCACCCTCATGTCTATATCTCAGTGCGTTTTGGAGGAGGAAGAGGACGGGAAGGGGGAGGAGGATGAGGAGGGGGAAGAGACAGCTGGCCACACTGGAGAGGGTACCCATGCTGCTTGCCTCTCATCTGTTCAGAGTGTATGGGCGGAAGATCCTGAATGTCATCCTCCTATTGAGGACAGCGATGTGTTGCATACTGGTACCCTGGCACACATGGCTGACTTCATGTTAGGCTGCCTTTCCCGTGACCCTCGCGTTAGACACATTCTGGCCAACACGGATTACTGGGTGTATACCCTTCTAGACCCACGGTATAAGGAGAACCTTTTCACTCTCATTCCCGAAGAGGAAAGGGGTATGAGAGTGATGCAATACCACAGGGCCCTGGTGGAAAAAGTGATGCTAAAGTTCCCATCTGACAGCGCTAGGGGCAGAAAACACAGTTCCGAGGGCCAAGTAGAAGGGGGGGCGCGGAGATCAGGAAGCATGTCCAGCGCAGGCAGGGGAACACTCTCTAAGGCCTTTGCCAGCTTTATGGCTCCCCAGCAAGACTGTGTCAGCACTCCCCAGTCCAGGCTGAGCCGGAGGGAGCACTGTAAAAAGATGGTGAGGGAGTACGTAGCCGATCGTATCACCGTCCTACGTGATGCCTCTGCTCCATACACCTATTTGGTGTCAAATCTGGACAAATGGCACGAACTTGCGATGTACGCCCCGGAGGTGCTGGCCTGTCCTGCCACTAGCGTCTTGTCAGAGAGGGTGTTTAGTGCAGCTGGGGTAATCATCATGGATAAGCATACCCGCCTGTCAACTACCAGTGCCGACATGCTTACACTTATAAAGATGAACAAAGGCTGGATTTTCCCAGACTTCTCTTCTCCACCAGCGGAAAGCAGTGGAGCCTAATGATTCTTTTTGCTGCAACAGAATAAAATTGCATCCTCTATCACCACAAAAAAGGGAGGAATTAGCTTTGTGAATCATTCTCGGATATTATTACTCCTACTCCTCCTCCTAAAACAGCATGTCATCACGCTGAACTGCCAATTTTTCTGTAGCCCAAAAGGCTCTGTTTAAAAGTTTTTTACAATTTTTCAAAGTTTCAAAAGTATGTATACTTTAACAGAAACCGATTTTTTTCACAGGGCTGCCTCCAGGCTCTGTTACAAATTAAGCAACAGCGAGCTGTATCTTTAAAAAAATGTTTATGGGTTTCACCAGCCCTCGTGGTTGAGCAATTTTTCAGGGGTACACTTGTACTCTTGGTACACCAATTTTTCAAGCCCTTGCCTATACTGTTATCTAACTAATTTTTCCGGCCTTCGCCTACATTCTTGGTAACCAAATTTTTTCAGGTGTTCGCCTATACTCTTGCTACATAAATGTTACAGGGGTCCGCCTATACTCTTGCTACATAAATGTTACTGGGGTCCGCCTATACTCTTGCTACAGAAATGTTACAAAGGGCCACCTATACTCTTGCTACATAAATGTTACTAGGGTCCGCCTATACTGTTGCTACAGAACTGTTACAGGGATCCGCCTATACTCTTGCTACATAAATGTTACTGGGGTCCGCCTATACTGTGGGTGCACAAAGGTTTCCCATTGCGGTATCCAGCTGCCTGACACATACACAGAATGAAGTGTGTGGGGACACATGGATTTCCCATAGCTATTTAACTTGCGGCACCTTGGGTCACACAAGGTGGAGGCTGGGACTGAGCCTGACCCAGGGCCCGCTCACATACTTCCCACACAGAGTATTGCGAGTCCTACCTCCGTCATGGTTTATCTGCCTTATTATGCCACCTCCTCCTCCTGCTTGGGGTCTGGGGATCAGCGGTGGGCAACATGTATTTTCTCTCATGTTACCACAGTTATCTGAGAAAGTGGTTTGGGCCAAACAAAAGGAGTGTTACTGCATTATTGAGACGTTCACAGCTGCACTAGCATCCGAGTCCGATTGAGGCCCACGATTACTGAGGTTGTAGGCAGAGGCCAAGGTCCTGGGGGGGAAGAATCAACTGCGCCAGGTATGGCCTGTGGAACTTCTTTGTGGTTCATCCAGTCTTTGGAGCGATGAAAGCAACCGTAACTGCTTTAAAGAGATGTTCACAGCTGTACTAGCATCCGAGTCCACTTTATGCCCATGATTACTGAGGGTGTGAGCCGAGGCCGAGGTCCTTGGTGGGGTGAAACTGCCTTGTTTGGGCGCTCTGATTTCTTTATGTGTAATACCGTCTTTGAGTTTCATGGGCTCCCCTATTCTGTGGGTGCACAAAGACACTGACTGACTTGGCTAGGGTGCAGACGGCTTTCCCATTGCGGTGTTTTACCTATCTGAACACAAATACACTGAATGACTAGGGCAGTAGTGTGGGCCGAGGTCTTGGGCGCGGTGAAACTCTGCCATGTTTGGGCACTCTCTTTTCTTCATGTTTAATACTGTCTTTGAGTTTCATGGGCTCGCCTATGCTGTGGGTGCACAAAGACTTTCCTATTGCATTGTTCAGCTATCTGATACATACAAAGAATGAATTGGGCAGAAATGTGGGCCGAGGCCAAAGTCCTGGGCGGAGTGAAATACCATGTTTGAGTTCCTTGGGCTCGCCTATACTGTGGGTGCATAAAGACTTCCCATTGCTGTAAAATTACCTGTCTGGCACAAATACACTTACTGACTAGGTCAGAAATGTGGGCCAAGGCCCTTGGTGGGGTGAAATTCTGCCATGTTTGGACACTCTAATTTTCTCATGTGTAATACCATGTTTGAGTTCCTTGGGCTCGCCTATGCTGTGGGTGCACATAGACTTCCCATCGCGGTGTTTTATCTGTCTGGCACAAATACACTGACTGACTAGGGCAGAAATGTGGGCTGAGGCCAATGCCCTTGGTGGAGTGAAACTCTGCCATGTTTGGGCACTCTGATTTCTTCCTGTGTAATACCATCTTTGTGCACTGACAGCATAGGTGAGCCCAAGGAACTCAAAGACTTCCCATTGCGGTGTTGAGCTATCTCACACCTACACAGAATGAATTGTGTGGGGACACATGGATTTCCCATTGATATGTAATTCGCGGCACCTTGGGTCACACAAGGTGGAGGCTGGGACCGAGCCTGACCCTGGGCCCGCTCACGTGCTTCCCACACAGAGTATTGCTGCATTGTGGAGAAGTGTAGAAGTGCTGGCACCTGAATCCCCTTTATGCCCTCGTTTGCGGCTCCTGACAATTTTGTGACAGAGGTGGCACAGGATTGGAATGATGATCGTACGTCAATTTATTCATTCATTCTCAACAGCATTGTGGGCTATCGCCCACACTTTCAAAGACGGTCGCTGCCTAGCCCTGCCAACCCTCTGCAGTGTGTGCCTCCGGTTCCTCTTCATCCAGTACCTACTTATAAATAGACATGAGGGTGGTGTGGCTATGAAGCGAGCGTGTGGCATGAGGCCAGCTGAACACTGCGCAGGAAAAATTTTGGGTGCGCTGTGAACGCAGGGACGGTCGTGCGGGGGTTGGGCAGCAATGCCAGCATGTAACCCAAAAAAAGAGGCAGCGGTGTCACCCGCAGGCAGTGATTCTCCTAGGTTGCAGGTAGTGTGGTGCTTAGCTAAGATGTGCCAGCGAATGTGCCTTGCTAATGAGGGTTTGTCCCAAGTAAATTGTTAGGGGGGGTGACCGCCAAGCTCTTGCCCCCATTTTGGCTTAATAGTGGGACCTGGGAGCCTCAGATGCAGCCATGCATGCTGCCCCTGCCCTTCCCTATCTGTTTCTGTGGTGAGGAGCAGCAGTTCCATACAAAAATGCTCGAGTTCCCCATTGACTTTAATGGGGTTCGTTACTCGAAATGAGCTCTCGAGCATTACGAAAAGTTTGACTCGAGTACCGAGCACCCGAGCATTTTGGTGCTCGCTCATCTCTAGCTATTAACTGTTCTGTTCTAATTATACTAACCCCTACCACTGTTCCATCCCCATTCTCATTGTATTAGGAATTTTGTTTCTTTTTCAATTTTTGATGTTAAAGGGGTTGTCCCGCGCCGAAACGGTTTTTTTTTTTTTTCAACCCCCTCCCCGTTCGGCGCGAGACAACCCCGATGCAGGGACCTAAAGAAAAATCCGCACAGCGCTTACCTGAATCCCCGCACTCCGGTGACTTCTTACTTACCGGCTGAAGATGGCCTCCGGGATCTTCTCTCTCCGTGGACCGCAGGGCTTCTGTGCGGTCCATTGCCGATTCCAGCCTCCTGATTGGCTGGAATCGGCACGTGACGGGGCGGAGCTACACGGAGCTACACGGAGCCCAATTGAGAAAAGAAGAAGACCGGACTGCGCAAGCGCGGCTAATTTGGCCATTAGACGCCGAAAATTAGTCGGCTCCATGGAAACGAGGACGCCAGCAACGGAGCAGGTAAGTGAAAAACTTCTTATAACTTCTGTATGGCTCATAATTAATGCACAATGTACATTACAAAGTGCATTAATATGGCCATACAGAAGTGTATAGACCCACTTGCTGCCGCGGGACAACCCCTTTAATCTATATTTTAAACTTTTCCTATCCAATAAAACTTTTAGACCGGCGCATTTTAATATTTAATATTTTACAATGACAGGTAACACACACATGTGTGTATGTATGTATGTATATGTATGTAAGTATATGTGTGTGTGTGTTACCTGTCATTGTAAAATATTAAAATTTGTTACATTTGTTAAATTGTTGTTAAATGTCCGCAACACTCTTAATTAGAAGTCATTGGATCCCAGCCCTGTCTATTGTGTGAATGGGCCTTTAGTTCTGTTGTAAATCAAATCTCTAAATGCGATTAACTGCAGCTCAGGCGAGATGGCCACCCACTCAATCGTGTATAGACAAAATAATAACAGATCTGCAATCAGAAAATAAAAATAGA
This sequence comes from Eleutherodactylus coqui, assembly GCA_035609135.1. Lineage (NCBI taxonomy): Eukaryota > Metazoa > Chordata > Amphibia > Anura > Eleutherodactylidae > Eleutherodactylus > Eleutherodactylus coqui. The sequence goes on along the minus strand of CM069413.1, from coordinate 152,525,534 downwards.
TTACAAAAATTGAATATATTTTCACTAGCTGCTTTTAATTAGTAACAAAAAAATATAGGCGATACATTCCCTTTAACCCCTTTCTTCCACAAGATGTAAATCAATGTCCTTACTGGTAATCCGTTCCTTCAAATGGACCTAAACTAACATCCTATGGGTGGCACAGGTCAGAAGGTGAGCCTGCACCAACCGCAGCAGGAGGCAGCTGTGGCTGACAGCAAGCCTCCCGCCATAACAGCGGGGATAAGTGAGAACACCAACGTCATCCCAACTATTAACCCCTTCTATCAATGTTGATTGCGGCATGTAAAGGATTCATAGAGCTAGGGTGCTCCCTCTGTGCCGTCATCATCCCTCTGCTATGTAATCGTGCAGGGCCAATGAGTTACCATGGCCTGTCAGCGCTATGATTATCGATAATGCATAGCAGTATAGAAGTACTGCAAAGTAGTATTAGTGTGATCATAGCATCACAAGTTCAAGTCCCCTACAGGGACATAAAAAAATGTAAAAAGAAAGAAATAGGCGGAAAAAAGCCCCCACATGGCTATGTCAATGCAAAAAAAAGGTATGGCTTTTAAAAAGTGGAGATGAAAATTCTCCAAAAATTGTTGCATCCCTCGATTCAAAATAGGCCATGTCACTAAGGGGTTAAGAAAGTTTAATGAAAGTATAAAAACAAGGAAAGGTTGTTCTCAGAACACAGAAAAAGTAATTTTGTTGGCAAATTGGATTAATTAAAACAAAATGAAACCCTAATTTATAACGTATCAAAAAATGATCAAAAATAAAATATTTGCCCCAGAGCACAAAATAAAAGACTTCAAATAGAAGATCTTGCCATACTTAACTGTTAGCAGAACACACTTAGGCAAAAGGCGTTCCCCGGGCTCCTCCAAACTAGGTTCATCCATCTGATTTGCAGACAGAGTAGTGCGGTTTGTCACGTTCTTCCATTGCTCAACTGTCCATTGACAGCACCCCTGCACCACTGCAGATGGGACAATGCATCTTCTTTGAGAGAACTTCCCAGATGTTTGCAGGATGAATGGTGGGCAATATCAGTTGAAGTGTATCAGATGTTAGTAGAACATATGCCACAGAGGGTATCCGATGTCATTAGGACCAAAGGAGCCCAACTAAGTACTAATATCTATATTTATAAAGACGAAAGCCCTCACTGACTCACTGACTGACTCGCCACAAAGTCTCCAACTTCCCAATGTCGTAGAAACATGAAATTTGGCGCAAGCATAAATTATGTCCAAAATAGGAAAAGTAAAGGGGTCCCAACTCAATTATTCAATTCTAGCACAAAAGAACTAGCATCCAAATTTTACGTACGGAATCTAGTTCTCTCACTTCCTGATGTCGTAGAAACATGAAATTTGGCACAATCATAGATTATGTCAAAAATAGGGAAAGCTAATGGGTCCCAACTCAATTACTCAATTCTAGCGTAAAAGAATCAGCGTCCAAATTTTACATGTGTAATCTAATCTTCTCACTTCCCGATGTCGTAGAAACATGAAATTTGGCACGAGCATTGATTCTGTCATAAATAGGAGGATCTAAAGGGTCCTAACTCGAATATTCAATTATAAGCGCAAAAGAATTAGCGTCCAAAGTTTACGTACGTAATCTAATTCTCTCACTTCCCGATGTCATTTTATATAAAGGAAACGTTGCATGGTTACCTCCACTTGGTGTTTCCTGGGTAACGCAGAGAACTATGCAAAATGGTGAACATATTTTTTTCCTTGGTATCTCTAAAGTAACCACGACTTCATAAGATTTTCCATGTGAACACCAGATAAACACCAGTACCAAATTAACTCGGGCGAAGCCGGGTATATCAGCTAGTATGTTAATAAATACTACTTTTGACTCTTGCTCAGATGTCCAATTACTTTTGGTAGGATAGTGTACATGTTCGCTACTTTGGCTGGAGACTGATATTAACAACTATTAAATGGGAATTATTTTAATAATTAGAAACCCAGTAGTGGATACCTCACCCAATAAGATAATGACGTGTAGTAAACTAGACTGAAGTCACTGGATTGAGGAGAAGCCATGAATGATGTGTACCTAGTTATTGCATACAGAGATCTGTTCAGTTCTGCCTGTCATTATTTAGTGACATATACAAGGAGGGACATTTCCATAAATGACAACGTTTTGATGCCTTAATAAAATGAGACAGAATGAGGCCTATTATCACCCTCCAGCAAGACACCATTGTGTTACAATCCAGATGAGTCTCATTATTAAAATGAAGCTCCACCTTCACCCAACTTTGGCCATACATATAGAACATGGAAATCCGTAATATGTCATAATGCTATGTTCACACGTGTATTATGGTTTATTACGGAAGCCATTATGATCTGTCATGTGACACATACTAATGGCACTAGACAGATCTAAGGGCTCCTACACATCTGCGTTAGGGCTTCTCATATCTCTGTTCCATGTTTGGATCAGAAAACGGTATTAAAATGGGGAAAAAAACTTTTTTCTCCATAGACTTCAATGGGTGTTAAGAAAAAACCAAATGCTTTCAGTTTGCTCCTGTTCCATTTTTTTAACAGATCAAATAGCGCAGCCTGCGGTGCTATTTGTTTCTGAAAAAACAGGAACATAAAGTAATGGAAGCAAACTGAAAGCATTCCGCTTTTTTTTAAAAACCCATTGAAGTCTATAGAGAAAAACACGGAAACATTTAATTCCGTTTTCATTTCGGAACAAAGAGATGGAAAGCCCTAACTCAGATGTGAGTGAGCCCTTAATGACATATAATGGGGTCTATGGAGTGTATGGGATGCTATTCTTCCTCTCGAATCTGACAGAATCTGGGACAGAGGCGCTGAATGGAGCCTCCGAAATAGGTGTAAACATCATTTTACTGTCTTTACTTATGTAAGTATAAGTCCAGAAATAGAAATTGCTACATTAAAACCATTCACAAGCAAGCAATCTGTCAGACAGATGGATGTGGATCTGCTTTGCCACGCACCGATTTGACTTTGGACTATTTGTGAAGGCAGCACCTGGGGAACCTCAGTTTTCACTCTTGACCCTCCAAGTGGCATACGGTGTTTTCTGCGGGGCCCCAAAAGCATCATGCTCGTAGATTTTCCTGGTAGTTTTTGGCTGCTGATGCTGCACTGGGCTAAGGCGCGGTACCTGAAGGCCTGAACAGGAGTGTAATAGAAAAACTGCCTGTAGTCAGGGCTGGTGGCACAAGTGCAATAACGAGGTCCAAGCTGAAAGTGAAGTCAGGCAGCAGGCAATAGAATAGAGAACTACAGAGTACAGAGTCGAGGTCAAGGATCACAGAAGTCAGAATAGTCAGTTAGGCAATGGTAAAAACCAGGACAAACACGACCAGGGCTTTGCCACAAATGGCAGTATGAGACTAATTGCTTAAAGGAGATGTCTCGAGGCAGCAGTGAAATATTTTTTTTGCCCAGTCCCCCTTCTTCAGCATACATTACTAAGTACCAATGTAAATGGC